>CAEGAD010051342.1:0-37940 GCA_903067055.1 Poeciliopsis paucimaculata | reverse complement strand
TAGCTTGAAGGGTCTTGCCTAAGGACCCAGACTGGATTCGAACCCCCTCCCTCTCGGGTGATATACTGATGTCTTATTTATTGAGCTATCCAGTCAATAAATAAGACATATATATATATATATATATATATATATATATATATATCATCATTTCATGATGATATATCATGAAATATATCATTTCATCATTTCATATATATATTACAGAACAAAAACAAAATGACAGCAAATAATGCTGTATGAAGCTAGTAAGTCATTATTCATAAGGGCCGCCGTCTGAAAAGCCACTCAGACAGAAAGCAGACATTACTATGGACGCATTTGCAAATACTGCAGATTAAAGTTTGCAAATACACTCAGTGACAAAAGCTTTTTTGAAACATGTCCTGAGGTCTGTTGAAACTAAAATTTGAGTGTGTTTGGTCATAATGACTACTGCAACACTTAAAAGGAAAAAAAAAGAGGGAAGCCATTATGAACAAATAACCTAATTTTTTGGTACCAAGCAACATTTCAAAACATCACTCAAGAAGAAGTTAATAGCTGGCACAGATATAGCTTCCACTAGACAATGGCTCTATGATTACAACTTAATTAGTAACAAATCGTCTTTAGGAAAATAAAGGTAATGTCTTGCTATGGCCATCACAAAGCCTGGATTCCAGTGAAACAGAGAATAAGAAAAATCTATCAAATACAAAACAAATGCATGTTCACTTTTGACCTTGAAAAAAGACAGAAAAAGTGGAAAAAGCTCATTTTTGACCTAATACAGAACAATTTTTAGTTTGATTTAATTTCAGTCACTGGTTAAGTATTTTTATGAAGTAGTGTCTAAAAGAATAATCATTTCAAATAATGAATGTTAATGCATACATAGGACATTTATGGATTAACATTCATTATGTTAATTAATTTAATAAAATGGAAAAAAGTAATGGTGACTGTGGCTGTGTGGCAGAGTAGTCGTCTTGCAATCGGAAGGTTGTAGGTTCGATTCCAGCTTCCTCCTGCCACATGTCAATGTGCCTCTGGGCAAGGCACTTAACCCCAAATTGCCTACCGGTCTGTGTGTGTGTGAATGGGTGAATGTGACTCTAGTGTAAAGTGCTTTGAGTGGTCAAAATGACTGGAAAAGTGCTATATAAGTTCAGTCCATTTACCATTTTAATGAATAAAATGGGGTAAAAAAGGATTAGAGCTATTGTACAACTATAGGTTTGCTGTTCAAATCTTGCCATTACTTCTTTGTTGAGTTTTACAACAGTTTTCTCCCACAATCTTAAGCTGATCATGTGAGTAATACGGGTGACTTTAAATTAGACTAAACAAATCCCCTACAATGGGCTGGAAATGTGTGCGTAGTTCCCCCTCCTCTCCTCAGCACACTGCAGAGGCTTGAGTCCTCATGCAACCCTGAGTAGATTAGCTGGAAACAGAAAATGCAATGGAAGAAATAGAAACAACACGTCTCATTGACAACGACAGCCTGCTGATTTTCTCTCTGGATCGGCTTTACCTCATATATGCCAGACTCCTGCACAAGGAGACTGTAAATAAAGATTTCACTCTTTCAAAGTTTTATTTTTTTATGCTGAAACACAGCTATTTCTTTTCAGTACTTTCTTGCACAAAGATGGTGCAGTCACTCTGCATTGTACTTTGCTATCTTGAGTGGCATAGTTGAGCTGTTACATATATCAGGTGCTATTAAAGTACAAATGTGAGAAGGGTATAATAAATAAGGGTTGCCTAAGTACAAACCTCAGACTCTTGTTACATTCAAATCAAAGGTTGACACTTATATAATTCATGCATTTTTTTTTTTTTTTTTTAATAAAGGACATTAATAAAGGATTAATTTCATTTGAAAAACTAGTATAGGAAATTTAAATTATGTAAAACAACTTCAGTATCTAATTTTTTGTAAAGGCTATGTTTTATTATGCAGCTAAATTAAGTATTAATTTTAATATTTAAAGGGATTTTGACATATTGTAAGAAAATGATGACAGAAAAACAAGAGAAATTTGCAATCTTCATGGACCAACAATCCCATTGAGGTTTTAAACCCCAATTTGATACAAAAACCTAAAATAATTTCAGTGATAAAGGCAACAAAAGACATTAATCTGATAAATATATTCCTATTTTAAAATGATAAATTTTACTTCTTGAATTGAGAATTCATACTTCACAGAATAAAATTTCTAACAATATTTTACCCTGTTGCGTACTTGCCATTTTCATTAAGTTAATTTAGCTTTTCTATGGAATTGATTTAAGCTTTCAAGTTTTACCAACAAAATTGCCTAAGAGTTTCTTCCATTTCATTCATTACAGTCTGCCTCCTGAAGGATGATATCTTGGTTTTACAAGCTTGTTAGCGGGACAGTATTGAGGTTAATGTCAGCTCATTATAATGAAAATTGAATCAGTAAACACATTGCTTTATTTTTTCTTACAATCAGACCAGTTGGTAACAGGACGATGGGCAGATTTTTCTGGACAAGTGAGCAGAAAGGATAATTATTTTCTCTCCTTTTATGGTCATGTTGGATGCAGAGGTAGATGAAGAGAACAGAGGACTTTCAGTTTTTGTTTTTTTTGTTTTTTTTAACTTGAGGACTGCACGCTTAAGATTTAATGGAACTCTTAAATGACTGAAGAGACTATTCACATTTAATCTTTGTTGCAAAGAGAAAGAATTGCACCATGTAGTAGGATAATCTAACACAACAGCAAAGAACAGAACAATCCAATTTTTAAAGTTTAATATTTATAACTTCCCCTTGTTTAATTCTTAATCTCTTTAATGTGATATTAATTTTTTAATGGTGCTGTCATGTAGCTATGAAAATGTAAAATAGTTTTACTGGGATCTAAGAGTGTCAAATGTTTGCAACAATAATAACGCAGTTCTGACTCCAAGTAAGACTTGGAGTAAACACACTCCCTTGACAATTCTTTTTTTTAATGGTTCATACAGGAAAAACCATTGAATGAGCAAAAGTTTTCATATAGGGAATTAAAGTTAAAATTTCGAAACTTTACCTTTGTCAGAACATTGTTTCCCAATAACAGAAACTCTACAATATGAGTATCATGCTAAAAAAAAATGTTTTGTGCATTTTATGCATCATTCTAGCTTCCATTCGTTTTTGCTTTTTGAAGTGGTATTAATCTTTGACTTTTAAAGAATGTAATATTTTTGTAGTGACAAAAGTATGTATGTAACATTTCACTTTCTTGTATGCAGTAAGTGAGATGTTCCTCACGTTAGGTCAAACCAAGTCAAAACATTTTTAAATTAATATTTCTTCACTAATTGTCCCCCATGAGCTCATTACTTGACATTAACTTCATACAAGTGCTTTCAGCATCACTTGATATTCTGTCTTTTACTCTAACAAGAAAAGAGTAAATGATCCAGCTCAAATTCAAAGAAATCTACAGAGAACTATATTAGAAATCTAACAGAATACACCCAGAAAAAAAATTAGATTGTGGGAGGAAACCTAAGTACCACGGATGGCCAGTGGTACTTAGGTTTCCTCCCTTCCTCCCACAAATTCAAGGCAACTGTGCAGGCCAAATATACAATTTTAAAAGGTATGTGAAAGTTTTGTTGGAACATTGAGCAATGATGTGGTTCTGTTAGGGAGACCTCAAATGTTCCATATAATGATATACACCTACGGCTGTCTTTTACCGGAAAATTGTAGTGTGTTTGTGCTGCATTAACATCCCAATAATAAGAACAAAAATGCTTTTATGGAAGTCTTTTTAAGCCATTTTTCTTATAATAAAATGTAAATTTGCAAAAATGTATGTAGGTGGATAAAACATGGAACAAAATATATGAGATAGTAGAAAGAGAGATGGAACATAAGTGCTACTTCTTTATTTAATTAGAACACTTAAGATAATTTTTGTTATTTGAAAAATACTGTTGTCAAAACAGAGTAAGAGTTAAAAAAAAACAAAACAAAAAAAAAACATTATGGATCTCTGGGTGTTTTACAGTAGCAGTATCTCTTAGTTTGGACACTTAGCTTTGGTTGAGTGGTGTTGTTTATGTGTGACTGACAAATTTAATCTTCTGATATCAGGCCTGTATAACTCACTAAAAATGAAATGATATGATCTTTAACGTTGACGTATTTGTTGCAACAGTGGCTAAGAACGCTGCTGGTCAGCAGGGGAAATAAGGGATGTCAATGATGGATGATGTTGATATGGATAACACAACCCTACCTCACAGTGGCTTCTCTGAATGAGTTTTCTTCTCCACAAACAACACTGTCTATAACCCCTCTGTCTTTGTTATCTGTTACAGGAATTCTTGCTAGCTAGTCAAAAGCTTTTAGAGTCCACCAGTCTACTCTTGACCACAGAAGTCGAATGATAAAGTGGCCTGACAGCCACCGAATGAAGCAGGATACACACCATCTTACGGTAGTGCCATCTTCATTGCTGGAGGTTGTTGAATGAGCAATAAAAAAAGGAATCACTGTGAAAAGGAAAGTGGTCAGTCAGCATCTGAGACGTGCTCAACCGTCAAGACAAAATCAAGAAGGGGGGAGGGGGTAGAATACTGTCTCATCTCTCTTTCAAACACATTTGTTGCAAAATAAACAAACAAACAAAAAAAAACCCTCAAAAAAACAAAACAACAGGAACAATGAAAATGTGAAGTTTTTACTTTGTAAAGCAGACAGCTCCGCACTAAAGAAAATAGAAAACAAATCTAACAAAAAGATGTACCTGCAGTACACAGTAGACTCATTGTAGGCGTAAGTGAGAAGATGGGGAGGGGAGGGTGGCTGACTTGGAAGAGTTTGCTGCGACATCAGGCTGCATGGTAGAATGAATAGCCTTGAAAGAGCCGAGTTAACATAAAACAGCCGGGGAGATGTATCACAAGGCTCTTGCTGGAGGACAAGCCTGCGCTGCGCCGTATCAGGGGGCCTGATCCATGATTGGCTCTGCCAGTTTTGTCATTTGTTAGTTTGACTTGAACCGCCTCACACCACCAATTCTCATTCTACATACACACACACAAACAAAAAAAAAAAAAGAAAAAAAAGGAAAAGTTAAAATTTACACAGAAATAGTTTATTCCACTTCTAAGAATTATAGATCATTGTGACAGTTACCTATAAGGTATTTGGTAACATGCTGGTTTGCAGTTTAATATAAAATTGTTAGTGAAACTCAGATATTTTGTAAAGTGGAAAACAATAGCATTTCTTACTTTTTTTCCCCTCAATTCATCTGAATAGCAGCATTTCACACATTTGACTTGGAGCAGTGTTCCAGCTTGTTAACATGTAAAAAAAAATGGCTAATCTAACCTGACAAGATCAGCTTGAATTAGTGAAGCAAGGATGCTAATTATTAGCACAGCCTGTCCTTTTAAAGGAATTAAAAACAAACCAATATATTCTAGTAATAATCTCAGCACAATTAGCTTTCATTAATCCCTATTAATTTCAATGGCAAATAGATTCAGTCCAATCATTCGGAAGCTCCTTGATGACACACTGCATAACAGCCTTTAAACATGTCTGAGCCATTTAAAAGGGAGCGTTTGATTGAAGCTGCAGTCTGATTGTGTATCCTTATTTCAACCTCACTCCAGCCACTCAAACAACATGTCCCTAAGGGACAACTAACTAAAATTGAGCTAAGATATTTGTTTTGTTTTTTTTCTTGAAAGCTGCATTACTGTAGTATAACTACATTTCATAATCAAATGACTACTTAGAGAAAACAGTAGTCTTGCACAACTACTATGTGGCTTATTTATAAGTAAGCTATTGCTTCATATCTAAGCATATTAGAGTAAGAATGCTTATCAAAATCAGAAATTACATGGTGTGAATGTTGCCTGAGTCAAAGGTTTGGTAACAAGCTGGTATTTCCCAGTGGAATGAATTACAAAATGATTGCGTTAATTACTGAGCGCTTTTAGATATATCCATAGAATGCCAGTTTTCTAGGTTCCCATGCTACGAGTCATAGAGCATTCATCTTGTTATTCAGTTGCAAATCTCCACATAAATCATCACTTTAAGAGCTCAAATTCAGACAGGAGACTCTTTTTAATTTACGGAGAATTTGTAAGACTGATGGGTACAATCTCTTTGACTTATACCTTTGTGAACTTCCTATGTGCTTGTACACAGTGTGGAGGATAAATGAAGGAGAACAGGACACTCACTTGGGAGCAGTATATTGAGTTGAACCTCAAGGTGTCCAGCTGATCATCCTCTCTTTGACCTTAGGGGCTAATCACAATTTTAAAGCATCCCTATGTCCCATCTGGCTCTGACCCTAAGGGCAAATTCAGAGGCAACATCTCAGGAAGGTGTCCCCACTGGACTCATTTGAAATGGATGTAGTGTTTCTGTCAGATATGCTGAATGTGAGTGTTTCGATAAGCTCTGCAGAAAGAAAAAGTGAATTTGGCTCTGGGCTTGCTCACCTTGATGTGGAGACCTCACAGTGATTGCCCTGCTACAGACAGACTGAACAGTTCACCCACAAAGACTTTCTGTGACTGTTCAATTTAGGGATGGTTATTCTCTATTCCTTGTGTTTAGGAAAAACATATTTCCCTTCCTCAAAGGATATTACTGTAAGTCATTTCAGGCACAGAGAGGGCAAAATTAAGTAAAGAGAGAAAACCATAAATTACTGCATGTGAGTGTATAGGTCTATTACTTCCATTATATAATGCATCTTTGTATTTTATGACATTCTTACACTGCTTTTGTCCTGCTATTCAACGTCAAATACAAATACAGCAGTCACTAAGCAAATGGGTCCGTATGTACTAACCTTTTTTAGTACGTACTCCCTCACCCCCCTCTCACACATATTTTTATTTTGAGTCAACCAAATGCTGTACTCTGTGAGCCTGCAAGAGCATCCTCTCCTTCTTCCCCGGGGATAAAAGTCACCTTTTCCAAATCTCATTGAACAAAAAAAAAAAAAAAAAAAAAAAAAAAAAAAAATAAGAAATCACACCGTAAAATAAAAGATAAAATCTACATTCCATCTGCACACAGAAGTTAAAGCTTAGATAGATTCTCCGTATAGAAAAGGGAAAGGGCTGTGGGAGAGGAAGAAGAAAAGAAGAAAGAAGAGCTGAGGCAGAGAAATAGCATTATTTTTCTAATTTACAAAGAAGTACATATACTTCATTGTATATGCAGTAGACTCACTTCGACTGTCTCCTTGAATAACTCACTCCACATGGCTCACCGTACTTGATTCGCTCTCTTACAATCTCCTCTTACTCAAATTATGTCTGATCTAATATCAAGTAGTAAACAAGTGAATTAGGGCATTCTGAATCATTGATAAGACATGAGAGGCATGCAAAATTTGAACCTGAAAGAGGAACTATAATAAGATTCATACAGCTACTGCTCATGTGTTTCGATTGACAGGTACTCATTTCTCAAGAGCTTGTCTGAAAACAGTTCTGTTCTTCTGGAAGACCAGCACTCTTGCACATGATCTTGATTTCCTGGGTTTATTTTGGAACATGTTCATTATTTTTCTGCTATTGTGAGCATACTCGATACAGATCCTGGAGCACTGCACAGACATTAGTTATTTGTCTTGGTGCTTATTTTTGTCATTTTTTGTATTTTTCTTTAACTCAATGAAACAATGAATAGTAATGAAAGAATATTAGAGGTGCTGAAATCTTCCATATTAGGTCAATCAAAAATATACTTCAGTGTCCCCTCACTGTAAAAGATGGAGGGAGTAATCATTGACTGCACCACTGTTACCATGGAAACTTGAGTTTCTGGTGATGAGTGACACCTGGCTTTATTTGAAGACTGACTCTAAAATAGAGGTAAACGCACATTTTCAAACTTGCTGAAGAATACAAATGAGCAATCATCAGTGTAGAATTTATGATGCACCAGCTTTTAAAAATCAAGTTAATAATGATTTCTATGATTGATAAATGTGTCTGTGTAAAATAATTTGTTTCAATCAGATCCTTCTATTAAATCCAGAGCAATTCCGGCTTTTGCTAAGACTTTTATTAGTATGATTGTGAGGAAATCTAATCCTACACCTTTTGGTAAAAGAAAATGGTGTTTTGAAATAGTTTTCAAAGTGTATTGTGAAAGATAGCTTTAATGTTTTCATTTGAAAATGAGTCACAGGGAAAGATAAATACAAGTTTGAAAATGTGACCTGTAAACAGTGAGAGAAAATCCTCCTCTCAGTTTCTTGACAACTTCATTTTAAGTCACGAATATCTGCAAATTTACTGTAGCACAGATCTGTGGGTGTGTATTTGAGAGCAGACCTGCCACTGTGGAGAACATATCAGTATAAATTGCTTTATTTTAATTGAATTATTTAATTAATGATCTTTTGAGTCGATTTAATTTGTTTATGTTTATTTTCCTAAATGTCAGTTCATCAATATACCTCTCCCTCATTCACTCCTCACTGGATTCTACGATCATTCCATGCATTGTGCTTTTTGTTTGATCCTCCTCTTGACCAGACTGTGCTGGAAACAATTTTTTTTTTTTTTTTTTTTTTTTTTCAGGAATTGCACAGGAGCAGTGGCCAGGTTACCTTTAATAAGAAAAAGAAAAAAGGATCTCATCCCACTGTGACTGGTATGGTTAAATTCTCTAATATTGTGCTATTTAAGCTTTAAAAATATATCCAAAAAATTACATGAGGATTAAAACAGAAAGTGTAACATTAAAGCAGTATTTATGATGGAATCATCTCTCACTTCGTTCCCTTGTCCCAGATCCATCAGGTAGTATCACATCTCTTCTTCATGCCAGCGGCTTGGGTGGATGAACCACTTGAATTGTCCCATAGCTCATTAATATTACTTGATGTTTAGGGTTTTCCGTGGAAAGGATGTGACAAGGAGAAAGGGTGGAAGTACTGTTGACTGTACTCCAAATGTATGTCAATGTTTTTTTCTGCTTGGTTTAATTATTACTTTAATAATTCAAGTATGAGGGACGTAGTTTCCTAGTCCAACTCCTTGCCCTTTAAAATTGACAGTCTAGAGAAATAGTCTAGTGTCTCAATGTAGTCACCCAACTTTCCCAAACTCACGCACACACGCAAATACACAGTACCTCACCTCAGATATACTGTAGAGGTACCACGCATATCAGTTTCATCTTTTAAATGCAACTGACAGACATGTTCTTCAAGTACACTTCACATATATATCTAACGTATGTGTCATGTTGATCATATAGGTTGCCTTATGTTTTGCCATGAAAATAAAAGAGCATTTATTTTTAATGGCATGCACTAGAATGCAGTAGAAGTAAGCGCTGTCACCATATCTGGGCAGCAAGTTCCTCCACTATATCCTGGGAGAAGAACACACGACTTCAGAGGCTAGGAGACAAATCCACTCTTTCCAAAACAGCAAATATGTTGCTGCCTTTGGCTGAGAAAATAAGCATTTCCCGTGATTCCATTCTGGACAACCATCAAGAGGTGAACAGTGGAGAGAGTTGAGCACAGCATTGCTTCTCTCTCTCTTGCTGTCAGGATCAGGGAGCGTGTTTACTCTGCAAGCAGACTGAGTATATTTATCTATCCATACATACATATATATATATATATATATATATATATACAACAGAATCTCTCTGTTTATACAGTATATAAACAGTCAATATGTCAGGGAATGGGAAGAATAATCAGTTAAAACAACCAATCAGAGCCAAGAGGAAGGTCTTAGTGTTGTTAGTCATGCTCATGTACAGGCTGCTGAATGTGCTAATGGTGTAGAAACGACTCACCTTTACAAGAAATCCGTTTATCCGCTGTCATCGGTGGCCATGGTAACCAG
Source organism: Poeciliopsis paucimaculata (assembly GCA_903067055.1). Lineage (NCBI taxonomy): Eukaryota > Metazoa > Chordata > Actinopteri > Cyprinodontiformes > Poeciliidae > Poeciliopsis > Poeciliopsis paucimaculata. The sequence goes on along the minus strand of CAEGAD010051342.1, from coordinate 28,060 downwards.
CTTGAGAGCTGTAACAGAGCAGAGAGCAAAGGGGGGTTGTGGGTGAGCAGCACATCCACAAACATGATTGACAACATTAATACATACTCTGGGCTCTGATTGTTTGATTGTGACCTAGTAGTATATTCCTGCCTTAGCAGGGACAAAGAAAAAGCTTGATTTTTTTAATAGAATATCTGTCTCATATCACACTGACATGACATAGTGACGGTTTTAACAAATGTATAAAAAAACATTTTTTTATAAGTTGCATACTGTAAATTTAAATTTCATCCATTATTTTTTTGAAGAAGACACATGCATATTATTATAAGTACATTCATTCAGTCGTCCGTTCAATAGCTTAGCTTCAATAACAGTGCAAATTAATCAGTGGAAGTATTTCTTTTTTTTCATTTAATCAGTAATTTAATATGTAATTACAGTTTTTTTTTACTTTTGCTTCGACATACAACTAAAATAGATTACACTATGAAAACCGCACCAAAAATTGTCAAGAAGACACCAGCAGACTTATTTAGACAAATAAATATACCAAAGTTTAATGATCTAAGATGCAGATAGAGGAGAAATATCATAATAATAATCAGTTAAACAGTTTGGATGACAAACCACAGTTAAAATTGTCTTGATTGAAGAAAGAGGTATCTCTTCAAGTTGTAAGCACTGAATTGTTTTTTGTTCTTTTTTCAGTTTATACATAAAACGGGTAAATTAATGTTGCTTTTCTCTGCCCATGGGAGGGTGATTTTATCCATATTCTCGTTAGTTTGAAGCCTCTCTGTGTTCTGCATCCAATCAGGGCATTTCTCTCTTAGCAAGTTCCATCTGTTATACTGGCATGCTGCTGTGTGTGTGACCTAGGCCATGTGGGTAAGCTTAGCTAAGGCTGTTTTGGGTCTTTAGGTCCGAACCCTGAGAGAGATGAGTTAAAGACCTTGGCACAAGAACCATCATGGCTCGAAGAGAATGAATGGAAACAGATGCCTGGGAAATCTTCTTGTCATCTTAGATATATCACTCTTTAAATCGCCTGGGTCATAATGGTGATCATAATTTTATGACTGAAATACCACTGAAAAAAGCAAAAAGTGACATACGTTCTATACTGTTGGCTAGTAGCCTTGTACCTTGTTGGTGGTTGAAAACTCCGAAAAGATACTAGACTTTTGAATGAGCAAAGTGACCAAACAATAAAAATCTTGTTCATGTCTATGTTGCATCAAAAGCCATGCACACAACTTGATGCTTCACATACAAACTTTATGTTTATGTGAAACAAAAAAATAAACCTGCAAACACTTTATGTTTGCAGGTTGGAAATGTTTAAACCCATGCAACATGTGTTTTTCACAATACCATCACACATGGCAAAATAGAAAAGATTGACATTAAATTAAGAGAAAAAACAAAAGCAAAGAAAAGATGTGTCAATAATGGGATTTTACTTTTATTCTGTTTTTGCAAAGCTGCAAAAACAGCATAATCCAGAAACATTCTGCAATTCATTAGGTGTTCCAACTTTTTCATGGACCTTAGTGGGGCCTGAGGTTCATTCGTTGGGAGGAAAGGTAGATTCATAATAGGTATTGAGTGCATTACAGGACAACACAGAGTGTCTCCAGATATGAATATCCACACTAACACCAAGGGACAATGTAAATCTGAGTAGATTTGAAAGATTTGAAATTTTTTAACCCTTAATTGTGTGCAACCTAAATTGCTTTTTCATGTCACAGTTGTCAGTACAATAGGTTTCCTTGAGATTTTCAAAGAAAGTTTTTTGACTTTTTTTTTTTTTTTTTTTTTTAAAGTAAGAGCTTGGTAGCTGTGGGAGACCTATGTTCAACCCGAGGTCTGACATCTGTGGGAGGGTGAGGCAAACCCTCCTCTACAGCAGAATCAAGCCAGGTCTTCAGTTATTTAATGTGAAATTCTCCCAACTGGCAGGCTCTGTAACTGAGATGTAGAGGTAAACTTTGATCCTAGAAAGCTCAACTTTGAACAATATTTAACCAAACAAATGAAAGAATTCAACTTAGGTCCTCTTATACTAGACCCAAAAAAGCCACATGAAGAATCAGGCTGTCACTGACCATGTTTAATATCAATTACTTTAAGATAAGCATGTGTATATCTATGTACAACTATTTATTAAATAAAAAAAAATAATAAAATAAATTGACATTTAACCCTTTTTCTACTTGACAACTATTTCAGATATAATAGTTTATCTTTAATTGCCCCCACCCCCCACTCCCCCTGCAAATGTCACATATATTTTAACAAAAGGTGCTGAACAGGTTGCTTCTGAAGTTTGCCATTTGATCATTCCTTTTGAAAAAGAGGTAAAAAAAAAATCTTTCATAGTGGAGAGAATCACACCAGCAGAGTTTAGAGATTTCTGAAAGTGCATTATATCCACAGGAAGAGGAGCTGCTTAGACATAAAAATGACTCCTGCTGTTTGCAACTTCTCCCACTCGGTTGGAGTCCTTCAATCTGAAGAGCCTGAGGTTTCCAAAGACCTCGCTCTTCTCATGTTGCTGGAGCTGAATCCTAAACAAGCAAGCAGTTTTGCCCTGAGAACTGTAATGGCAACACAAGTTTAGTAAAAACAGAACTATTTGCATCAGCTTTTGAAGCTAATTTCTCAAGACGGTGCCAGAAACATGTATCATTAAAGAGAAAACTTACTACACAATACAATAATAAAAGTTCAGAGTTTTTCAATTTAGTGCTGTCAGAAGTTTATATTTTGGATTTTGTTTATAGTAAAGGTTGTGTTAAATGATCCGGCATAATTCAAAACATGGCATTTGCTAAAACTGAATTTGCTTCAGCAAATGCCATGTTTTAATCCAGTACAGGTTTACATTTTTGGGATTCATTTCAATATTATAGGCAGCAAGCACCAGTAACAGCTTACTTTTCATTTTTCATAATATAAAGCTAAAAAGACTATTGAAAACAACTTTAATAACAAAGATTATAGAAAGAACTATTGTTCTTTCTTGGTGTAAGAAAGAACAATTATTATGCAATAATGACGTGTTATTGCTGTTTCTCTTCCTGAGGATGTAATATAAGTATTTTGCTGTTATTTCACTAATGTTGTGCGATTTACCTGCTTTAGCAATGCATCGTACCAAATTATATGATGCAGATAACACTGTGGCAGGGGAGCACTACCCAGCCCATGAAAATTCCCAAATTAAACCTGGTCATAATTAATTCTCTGTTTCTTTTTATGCTTGGCCCGAGATTTACCTCCTTACTCAGTGGTTTGAGGAAGTTGGCTAAATGTTTACACTTACTTTTTTACTCATATACCTATAGTTCCCCTTTTGTGGCCCCTGGAGGATCTCTGGCACTGGGGGCATGCCTCGCATTTTGAAAAGCCCCGATTTAAGCCTAAAACAAAAGATGGTAGCTGTTATCTATTACATCATATATTTAAGCTGGAAAGAAAAACCTGGAATGCTAACGAATGCTCTGTGAAAACCCCAACCCGCTTCTGTCTCTTGTCAGGGATGCAACCTTTCTGTTATTAAAAAGCATGAACAAGCTTTTCAGAGTCAGCTGACCAAATGCATCACTCTCTGGTTGTTCTGTAACATTGGATTATTTAGAAAAGAGATCAAAGTGAATTCAAGCAGCAGTTTTCAAAGACTTAAAGTCATATTCAGCAAAATGGGTTCTGATGAGGCTTGTTCGTCAGAAGTGCCTTTTGAAAAAAATGAAGAAAAGAAAACGACTGTAAGTGGGTATTGAAACTTACATTTCATCAAGTCCACTTACATAAATTGAAAGCAGATTTTTTATTATTGATATAATATTCTAATCTTCAAAGGAATAAAATGTTGCTTACATTAGCTGTAAATTTACCATCATCATAGTTAACTGAAAGAAAGCCTCGGAAACCTCTGTGTTTGTGTTATTGATCTATATAATGTGTTTCATTGGAGTGAATTGAGTTGCTAATTTCAATTATGTTTTTCAACAGTATTTAAATTATTTTATTATGACTATTCAGAAGAGCAGACGGGAGCAAAAAATAAATAAAATAAAATATGTGAAGACACTTCAAACACAGTAATTAGAATGTATAAATAAGCAAAAATGCCATCAATGCGATGACATTATGGTAAGGAATGACTTCAGTAAATATTTTCTGTTTGTGTGTGGCCGTGAGGATTTAGTTAAACGAGAAATGTGCAACTGAGCAGATGTTGTTGCCTGACTCCTTATTTAGGTTCCTTACTTTGGATGTTTTTTTTCTACTTTCTCTTCTTTTAGGGCTTTAAGTTGTTTAATAAAAAATCTGGCACACTTAGGAATATGTAAGGGCTTGAAAGTTGAAGTTAATGGAACTTTGTAAGCAAATTATGAAATACTTTCTAAGAGTTGAAACTGTAAAAGTCAAAGCCTGATATTTAATACTAGAAATATAATATACAAAAAAAAAATAAAATAAAATAAAATAAAAAAAAAAAAATAAAAAATAAAAAAAATATATATATATATATAATAAAGGTTTAAATGACCAGAAAACAATACTTGAACAGTTTACATTTTTATGCCATCTTTAGTAAATATCTTTAATTTATCATCTTTCGCCATTTAAATGTGATTTTTATTCCTTGATTTTACAAAGCCATCATACAAAAACAAAACAAAACAAAACATGGGCTGAATTTTAAGTAACGTGTTGCTCACCGTATCAGATGTGCAACAGACACGGAAAAGGCTTGCTGTGAGGCAAAGACAGCTGTGTTTTATAATGCAGTTTGCATTCTCTGTTCCCCATTAAATCCATTCCTCAGGACAGACTTTAACTTGTGACCCCTCTATTAGCCCTCGTGCACCCAGCCTGGTGATTAGAGGAACATTAGGAAATTAAAGGCAAATTGCATTACCAGAGGAACAGATGGAAGAGCTACTGAGGATCTAACATGCAGGACAGGAAACCTGCTGATGCCCAGAGTTTCTGTCCTTTTACTGGCCTACATTTGATGCTAAATGTCACCCTCAGGTAGCAGTTTCTCCAGTGTCACGTTTTGATGAAGAATAACGTAAGTTTTTACTTCTGTAGTTATTTAGTCTTCAAGTTGTGGCAGATCCATTAACTGCCATTTTGTTTCAAAGTTCAAATTTCATAATACTTTGGTTAAAAATAAAGATGTTAATATTCTGAAAAGTGTTATGTATATTTATTGTTATTAATCAAATGATCAATTTTGACCTAAAAGCTACAGTGGAAGGTTAACTAATTCACAGCAGCTTGTTTCGGCCTCGGAGTAATGATCAACAGTGAAAGGTGAGAGTTTTCTGCCACTCAGGCTGAATGCAATATACAGTATGTGACGCAATAGCAACAGCAACAAAAGTTGAATATTTTTCAAATTTCTTACATTGTGTCGCTAACCAGTGTGTCCATGTTCACCTGTATGAGCTTGAAATTTCACGTGTGAATTTTGCCAGTTGCTTGGCTGTAGGAGGCTAAGCAATTGTTGCTTCATTGCACAAGTTCCATGAATGAATGAAGCCCATTATGACATCTTATACTGTGGTCAGCGACGCAGAGTTGGAAACGTGAGTGAAAAAATGAGTAAGGAGAAAGACTTGTGTGCTCATTGGAAGATGTTGCTTTAAATAATACCTCAATGGAAGTTTAGAGATAGTATGTACAATAGGGCTGTAACAATTTATCTAATGACTCAAGTACCTTGAATATTAAAAATGATCTGGTTTTCATCATGAAACGACTGGTACATTGCATGGAATAAGACAGGCTTTCTATATTGGCTGACCTCCTGGAGATGCTGGAGTCAACAGCAGTGAACCAGTACACAACACATACGTAACACATACACCCGCTGTATGTGTGGTGTACATGCAGCGGCTGTTTGTACACAACTGCAGAGGAAACAAATGCAGATAGACTGAACACTGGGCTGCTGTAGATCAACAGCTGATGCTTAGCACAAGTGTAACTTTATAGAAAAAGCAATCTGACAGAAGCAAGGCTTTAATGTACTTGTGCCACTGGGCCATCTGACTTCTAACAGCAGACAAAGCAGTTTCAGCATCCTGCCCAAGGACACACTGAGTTAGATGGGCGGAGCGGGGGCTCGAACCAGCACCCACTGATTACAGAACAAACTCCTACTAGCACCTGCCTGACAAGGGGGAAGCAATTCTCAATCTAATCAATAGGTTGCTTGTTCAACCCATCAGAATGGCCGAGACACACGCACTGTACAAAGCTCACAAAGGAGGAGAGATTGAGAAGTTGATGACAGTGAAAACAAACTGCAGCGAAGCTAGAAGCAAGTACAGCAAGTGACAGTAGCCAGCAGAAAAAGAACAGGAATGCTTTTTCACCGTTTACAGTGAAAAAAAAAAAAGATAAAAGAAAAAAAAACAAAAACATTTTGAATGTTACTGTCCCCAAGTCAAAAAGTCAAAAAATGCAAATTCCAGTGAATCATTCGTTTGGTTTCTTTAATGAGAATCACAAACACTGAGTAATTATTTTAATCCGTTCAACAATACAATAAACTGCAACAACTTAAATTTTATGTTGTTGGAAGTTGACAGAAAATATTTGAGAACTGCATTCCTGGAATATCAGATGAGTGCAACGTTGTCATTTTGTCACAGTTGGTCCATTGCTAAAGACATTGCTTTGATCTAATGCAGAAAGAAAGATGAAGCAAGGCATATTTGATAGGAATACTTTGTCTCCATCTTCTTAGCTTTGCTAAACCTAGTGAGCCATTTTTGTTTTTCCTGCCTCTTTCTGTTTTTATTATCTCTGATGAGCCCAGAGTGGACAAGCTCTGATAATAATTGACCCAGCATGTGGCCCTCTCAAAACCAGGTTCCAACAGATAATTCTCCATTTTTCCCCTCTGTCCATGCTTAGGTGGCTGGCACATCAAATCTCAACCAGTGCCCAGAAATCTGATTGTGTTAATATGATTGGGGAAGGGTAAGACTGTAAACCCATTGTTATAATCGCAGATGGGATAAATGATGAAATTAAAATCAAAATGGAAAAATGACCCATTCCCCTTAAAACATTGATTTAGTTATTCTGATCCATTTATGGGCTTATATAACACATCCTGCTAATGACTTTTGCTTTTTTGTCACTCATAGAAATGTATTTGCTATTTTATAGAATTGACTTTAAGTGATTTATTCTGTTATGGTTATTTTTGTTTGCTTAGCACTTTGAGATTTCTAAAATGTGAAGTGCAAATAAAATGTATTACTGCAATTATAATTAAAAGCCGGTTGATGAACTTGAAATCCCAAGTTTTTCAGAAATTAAATTTCTCTTAAAGATATAACTCCACATTTTGATTCAATTTTAATTGAAATTGCTCATTAACTTAGTTCAAAATATTTCCACCTCCTACCACCTTTTAAAATTTTTTATTAGGGCTGTTGTAAATGAATATTTTAGTAATCGAGTAATCTATCGATTATTCTTACGATTAATCGAGTAATCAAATAAAATAAAACATTGGTAAATCTAAACATAACAGCAGTATTACTATCGCATATCAACTTCAATCCAATTTTTCACATTTGAGCTTCCCTAACAATACGTTTTCTGTAGTTTATAAATCAATCGGTAACAATAGTAGCTCACTTTCTAAATTAACATGAAGAAAAGTTATACATTCACCACAAGACTGTATTATGCTCCATGTGCGCATTAAATAATCCATTTAGAAGGTTTCTATTTCACTTCATGCAATGTGGAGCCCAGTTTGTCAATCCACACACAGACACTTTTTTCTAGCACTGCCATGAGTCTGTCAAAAAGAAATTGTGGGAAACATTGACCCAAAAACAATTATTTTCTGGATGACTGAATGACATGTTTAACAGACTGACAGTACCCAGAAAGTTGTGTACAATGTCTCAGAAACGCCATACATAAATGTTTAATATTCCTAAACCATATATTTTCAATGCAAACAAGTACTGTATTACAATATTACTCCTTTGTCTGTTCCAAAGAACAAACTAGTGGCTAATTTCATGCAAGAATGATGAAGGCAAAAGTGGAGGGTTATTAGTGGGAACAGGAGAATAGTTTGGTGTCACAGCTCAGGGACCTCTGATGAGAAAAAGAAGCGTGGCGTGGATGTAGACAGTAGAATTTCTTGTACTATAATGAGAAGAAAAAAAAAATCACAGCAACTGTTATATATGTTAACACACAGAAACACCATTGACTAACTTATTTAGATATTTTTATATTGCTACTCTAATTACTGACTCCCCACCGGACGGGCAGGGGGAGAAAGAGGTGGGGAGGTAGGAAGCACTGTGGTTTTGTACCCAAACATAAGGTTGTGACGAAGATGTGCTACAACCTATGTGAATATTCAACTGACAACTGAAGGAGGACAGTGGTGAGACGTTTTTAAGCAAAATAATGCAGATTTAAAAGAATTGCACAAAATGTCAAAATTTGCACAGAAACAAAGACACAACCCCAAATAAGCAATTTAGACAGATTTTCTTCAGTTGTTATAAAATACTGTATATATGAAATATACCTTAAAAAAAATCTGGCTTCGCAATTTTATGTTTTGAATTTGGGCAGTCTCTTTAAGAAACTCTTAATCTTTCCGACCCTCCCACTACAATGCTTCTGCATGTTCCTGTTTACAACTGTTCTTAGGAGCATTTGATTGAGTAGTTCATACGATAAGCTTAACAAATGTGCAGTTCCACCAGATGTTTCCTAATTGCTGCATAGGGGAGGGGTTGTGGGTAGGCCGGGAACTCAGCTGGAGACTGCAGTCCCGAGGAGGAGCTTTTGGTAAATTGACAGTGCCTTTTATGGGCAAGCTTTTAGGCACTTCCTAAAGGCTGCCACAGGAGATTCAAGGATTGCTGAAAAATGCATGAAAGAATCAAAGCAACTCTTCAGGTATGTTTATGATGAGGGAATAACATTGGAACTTGATATAAAGCTTAATGTCGATTTTAGATTATATACGCCTCCTCACCCCTTTTGGCCCTTTAAAAACAGCAATTTATGTTGACTTGTGTTGTCTTTGACTAATATATAAATTGTTTTGCAAAAGGAAATCGGGCATGGGGGGGTCAAACACCTTTTTACACTAGCATATAATAACCTTTGCTGCAGTTTTTCAGAAGCTAGTAACCATTTCTGAAACACAATAAAGGACTTCTTTTTTATTTGTTGGGTGGTGTATATAAGTCAATACTAGAGGATCATAGCTGTACTTTTATCTGAACATCTACAAATCTGCTCTAAATATACAGCCTAGTGATTTTCCTCCCCCACATGTCTTTTATATGGTAATGATGACAGCATCATAGCAGTTCTAGTTCTGTTCATGTAACCTCAGAAGTAGCTGCAGCTTGTTCACGTCCTTATTCTTATGCTCTTCTTCTTGTGTAACTACAACAATATTTATTTAGAGTAATAGAGTCATGTAAACTCAAGATCCCACTGAAATACGATATCTAGAAATGGTTATGTAAAGAATAAAAACACATTTTTAAAAGGATATATTCTGTAATGCAAGAAAAATATTTTTTTGGACAGGAATTCTAACATTAAGTCATCAAAAAGCTTTATAAAATGTATTGAGATTTCACAACCAGAAATCTTGTATATTTCAATTATTATATGCATGTATCTAAACTTTCACAACTCACACACATGAACAGAACACTTTGAACAGAAGAAAAACTTGACATGAAAAACATGTCAATTCCACAGATTTTAATCTGTACTTTTAACAAGTAAGGAATCTTCATTAAGGTTATACATTTGTCATATAATGTGGTGTTGTTGGAGGCGGTGAGGCAGACGCTGGAGACCCAGGTAAGGTGAGTTGTGGGATTTTAATGAAAAATGTCCAGAAACAAACAGTTGACAACAGAAGTCCACAGCCAGGCAGCACAGCTGAGCGGAAGCCAGGGCTCACACCGGTAGCAACTGGTCAAACAGGCGGAATACAACAATGATGGCAAACTGCGTAAACAATTGACAAACGACAAGGACCCCACGAGGAACAAAGGACACAGGAGGGACTAAATACACAGAGGCTAATCAGGGGAACAAGACACACCTGGGAGCAATCAAGGGGAAGACAGGACAACGCGGAGACTCGGGACACAACAGAAAAACACGGTTCATGACAACATTTGTCATTTCTCACATAAGAAGCATACTTCAAACATCTAAAAAGACCCCAATCAAAAATAAATTAATTAATTTAAAAAAAAATATTTGTATTGCACATTTCAGCAGCAAGGCATTTAATTGGGGGCAATTTAAACATATCTTTAATTTAAAGTTGCTTGAAATGGATTTGTTGTGAACTGGCAATGTGTATTTATTTATTAAGCAAAATTAAACAAACATTGTGTTGGAGATGATGCAGTATTATCTTGCTTCCAACTTTAATCAGTTATGATATGTCCTTTAAGCTTTTTGTATACCCCTGCTTGAACTGCTATCCAGCTTCCCTTAGTCCTTGTGTTGTCTTGCGGGTCAAAAGTTACCATGTTTGGCTGTAGAAAAACTACCTTAAGATTTTTTTTCCGACTTCAAATTTTATGACTTTTCCTAAATTGACCCCGTCATTGTAAAAAGTGATAATTTGTTTTTGTTAATATTTCAATGTGGGCTGTACACCCCTAGGGTACAAGGATTGTCTTATGGATCATTTTGGGCCTGTGTTTTTCTGGTTTTACACACCAGAAAAACAGTTCAAAGGCCACACACAAACTATCTTTAATACACACACACACGCCACCCCACGCACACACACCTGCATCTCCCACACATGCACACACACCCCACGCACAGTCACGCAGGCATCCACACATGTCAAAAATACTGGATTGATGTATGAAGTGAACTTGCATTTTACCTCCACTCTCAATCTGCAGCTAACCCCCCACATCACACAAGTTCCCAACACAACAGAAAACAATCTAAGACATGATAAAAACAAATTAGGTATAGAGGATATGAAGGTATGCTGAATCTCAGTACCGCTGGTTGGTTTCTTGCTCTTTGCCACGAGTAGATGTTTCACTAACAGGTGCTACATTGTTTGTTTGCACATACTGTTCTACATGGGATCTGCATCTTAAGCAGTTGAGCATCTTATGTTGAAAAAATTCTTGTGCTGAAGATATATAACGTTGGAGCATCTTCATATGATGAAGAACATCTTCACGCTATGAAGATTTTCTTGAACATCTTGTGTTGAACATTTTGTGTTCAACGTGGGATGTTCTTCATCTTATGTTCAACGTGGGGAGTTAAGCATAGGATGATCTTTGTCTTATGTTCCTCATAAGACCGTATTTATAAGATGAAGAACATCTCCATCTCACGGGGATGTTCTTCATCTTATGTTCAACGTGGGGTAGGAAGGATAGGATGTTCTCCTATAAATTCAACACCTTATGCTGAACAGAAGATGTTCTTCATCTTGTATTGTGGATGCTCAGCATAAGAACATCTTCACGAGATGAACATAATCTCGTGAAGATTTTCTTCATCTTATGTTCAACACCTTATGTTGAGCGGATGTTCTTCATCTTGTGTTGAACATATCATATAATTATGAGATAAGAGCTGATGTTAAATTGTTCACAAAACCAAGCAACATTTCGTTTTGTTGTGTTACGAGAGGTATTTTTATAATTCACTTCCTAAAAAAAAAAATCAACCGTTGACTAAAAAGTTCCAAATTGTTGACTTTTTGTTCAGTTTCAGTATAATTAATTCAGAACTTCACATTTATATAATTACAATAATAAACCTTTACTGCTACAACACTTGGTTTGTGATAAAAAAGTAAAAATGTGTAATACTGTTGTCTTTTTGTGTTGTGTAACAATAATACATGATAAAAAAATTATTAAATTGAGTTGACTTGATATATATCAGATTGTTTCACCATGCAAAATAGATTGTGGATTTAAAATTTAATTAATTAGCTTTATTTTGGGGCTTTTGTTAGGGCTGGTCATTTTTGACCAATAGGACAAGGGGAGTAAAGAGAATGTTAAATTTATGTTTAAATTTGACATATTTAAACATAAATATGCTAGGGGAGCACAGTAGCTTCAGCTAAGAAAACAATTACTATTTATTTGCTATACAAAGACAATAGAGGGTCAAACTGGCCTTCCAGGGATTCCTCTCCAGCAGCTTTAACAGATGAAGGCAACCATATGTTTTTTTTATTTTTTTATTTTCTCCGTCAACATTTGACAGAAACTCCCTCAGAAAACATTGTTAACAACAGGTGAAAGGGGGCCTAAGGGAATAGTCATTATGAAGCAAAAGAGTAATCAATTTGACCACATCATTAGCATGAGAGTCATGCCTTTAGAGAGGGAATAGTACATTCAACCTGTATTCAGTATAGACTGAGGTGTTGTGTGATCAGTGGCTGACACGGTCGTATTTGAGGTTTATACACTGTACAGCATTTTATAATAACTGAAGACAACATGGTTACTTTCATGTCCATCGAAAATACATTATACGTCCTTTTAATGTAAATAGTATTATATAAACTTGCATAATTAAATGTCAGGTACTGAAGTGTTTGGCTTTGTGTGTAAAGTTTGTTTAATCTTTCGGAAACTGACTTTTTATTTTCCTTTTCAATGTATCATGTTATTCAATAAAAAAATGTTTCCTTGGTTTTGTGGCATTTATTTATTTTTTTTTAAAGAAACATCAGGCTGATGTTTACTGATTACAGTACTTATATTGACAGTAGTAAACATCAGCCTGAACATCTTATCTGGCTTCCTTCACATCTTTCTGTCATTTTTGCTTACTTCCACAGAACTGAGGATTGAGGAATATTCATAGAAAAATAACTAGTAAACCTTTCATTTGATGTTTTGCCTAGAACACATTTCATAATCTCCTCTAGCTCAGAAGCAGATGATACTTTTTAAATAGGCAGCAAGAGACACAATAACCTGCTGTGCTATTGTTGTTGTATGGGCCAGGTGTTCAGTCACATTTGCAGCAGCATTTAAATAAGTGGATACTTAATTAAATGTCTAAATGAAACATGTTCCATGGTGAATTAAACTTAAATCACAAACCACCACTATTTTTCTGTGGCAGGACACATGGCTTACACATCTCTGGGATTACAGTATTTTTATTTTTTTATGTTTATAGAAAGCAGTCGTCAGTCCTCTGTGACAAACATAGTGTGCAGTCAACTCCCCTAAGGCTCCATGTCTAATGAAATACACCCCACACCTGTCCTCGGCAGCTCATTCACTTGCTCTGACAGCCAGTGCCCATTTACAAGTTCAAAATCATTCAGAGTGTACTTGAGGCATTGAAAAGTGTTTTCGTTGTCCTGTTTTTTTTTTTTTTTTTTTCTGTGTGTCTGTGGACCATCTGGGGTATATTAACTAACCTTCTGAAAACCTTATGGAGACCAAAGCTTGATCCTAATATGGTGCACCACCTTGTAGAGGGTTAGGCATAAATGCAATTGTTAAGATGAATGGAACTCAATATTAATTCCTAGTATGGATAGAAACACAAACTTGTGTGGGTGTGTGGGTGTGTGTAAAATGTTACCATATTTACTCAGATTAATCAGTCAGGTGGTGTATAAAAGCCATCATGCCTTTGTCTTTGTGAAGATGATTGAAACACATTGAGTGGCCCTTGCTAATGTGGGCAGTTCAAATGTGAACTTGCCTTGTAACACAACACTGTTATTTTAGGTCAAAAGGAACAAATCCTTATGTTTAATGGAAACACTTAAAATCCTGCTGAGATAATATTTCCCCTGGAGAACATGAAGCTACATTTAAAGTACCACACTTCCTTGTAGAATGAAGGTCTTATTTTCATGCTATTTTGATCTCAGAAAATCTACAAAGTTCCTGTTGCCTTAATGGTAGCTATTGTCCTTATCCCAGGTTTTTAATGCTCTTCCCACACTGTGGAAAAACAAGCAAATTCAGATGAGCCTAATTGCTCAAAACATGTGGTGCCTCAATTGTTTTCACCTCTTGATGGATTTCTTTTGCAAAGACCATCTGGCCCTATCAACTGGAATATTTTTGCTGCTCTTTAAAAACTCAGTTTTACATTGTTCAGTTTTGGCATTTCATATTGATGCTTTTTGCACTTTTCTGAAACCAATGAAAAATACTTTAGTGCTTTTATGCTGTATGGTGGAAAACGTGTAACACTAAAATCAGCCCTTCTTTATGTCTAAAATGACAAAAATCATAATGATTATAATGCAAAATGCTCTTTTTTATAGAAAAATTGAACACATATACATGCACATTTTCAAAAGGGTAATTTATAGTAACTAAATAATCTTAACTGTTAAGGCTCTTGGTGGTTTACACACCACCCACTTTAACATTTAGAGTAAAAATTTGTTTAAGTTTAATAATCTTAATTTTTGCAACATCTTTCTTTATTTTTGTTTATTAATTAGGATTTGGTTTTGAGCTACTTTGCCAGCATGTTAGGCTACAATAGTTTTGGACGGGAAGTGATATTCATGTAAGTTGAAATGTAGGAGCCATAAAAGTGAGTGACAGGGTTGTCTTACAAGTGATTTTGCAAACAAGCTGTCTCGACATGTAAAAACAGTCTTCTCTCTTTTATTCATGTGCGAATGACAGAATGTTTTAATATGAAGCTAAGATAATAAAGAGAATACTTTGATCTTATAATGCCTGGAGATAACTTGGGGAGAACATGCACACTTCATGCATAAAGATGGGATTCCAACATTTTCATGAACAGAAAACAACCTCTGTGAATTAAAAAAAAAAAGAAAATGACTATCAGGATTTTACACACATGCTCAAACATACATATCTTAGCTCTCAAAAGTCCATGTTCTTAGACTAAAATTTAAACCATGATACATAATCTCAGAACCTTTACCATCTTTTATGTCCTGTAGAATTCAGCTGAAAAACAAAAATCTGCCCTCAGGAAAACTGTAAAAAAGTAGAAAAAAGTTACCTTTGTACCTCAGTGATATCTTTCTACAGTAAAGTGCTGGTGGAAGCCAACTTGGACTGTTAAGCTCCATTGCAGGTACAGTAAATCCAATTCTTAGATTGATGTTAAATGTATAGGCAGACTTTTTGAAATTGTCTCAAAAAGAAGCATAAAACAAAGGGGATGTTTGGGGGATGTGCCCAATTATACAATAAAGCAATTGTATTTTTAAATTGAATTTTCCATACATGTGACATTAAAGGTGAAATGTCACCTTTAATGTGAAATTTCAGAACAAATGTCACCTTTGTTCTGAAATGATTTGATAGGTATTCAACTTTAATCTAAAAATATAACAATTTAACAGGGTGTGTCCACTTTTGAGAGCCATAATAAATTACAATTTGCTTTTATTTAACCCAAAACCCATGGTCATCAGATTAATGGCTCTATATATAATTCAAGGTTCAGAATGTTTCCCATCCTGAAAACCCATGTCAATCTGCTGTCTACAGGCAACACTTAGTGGTTTTACCCATCAACCGATAATAAAAATGACAATTTCAACATAGGTAGAATTTATTTGTAGCTTTTCGTAAGCCTAGTTCAGTAATCACCTGTGATATGGAGGCAATAACCATTCGTCATGCCTCCTTGTTCACCTCATCACCTGCCATATATGTAGCTGTCCATCTACTCTCCCATTGGGAATTTATTCCATCATTGCTTTTAATGGCTTTCACACTGTCCAGCTAGTGGATATAAAGTTGGACTGTAAGTTCCTGACATTTTGAAATAAGTGCTTGGGGTTGTATTTAACAACATTCAAATCTTGCTGCACAAAAAACAGATCAATGTGTTTTGGCTTGCAAAAAGCATAAAAAATAGCCACATGTGAATCTTTATCCTTTTTATGGTATGTAAAGAGTAGATACCTATTTTTCTTTTCAAATGGAAGTATTATCATTGGTATTAAGTACAACTAGAGTCTTGGGAAACTCACCCTCAAATTCAATAAGGAGCCACATAATGGGACAGGGAAAATCATGAATAGACCATTTAAATGATATGGACTAAGTTCATATTAACCTCTTTCTCTGATTACTGAGAGAACATTATTCTTTATCAAGCAATATATTTGCCCTAATTACCAATTATCCATCACTTCAAAATTATAGATATTCTGACCTCACACATTCTTTGTGTAATAACAAAAGAAAATGAGAAAGAAACTAGATTAGAACACCCACCTTTGTACCAATTATAAGAGATTGGTCATGTTATAAAGGCCTTTCTGTGACTGAGAAAATGCGTGTCCTGAAATTTCAGGGACACCATGCTCTAGCACAGCATTCAGAATAACACAAGCTGACATTGAACCCAATTATTGTTTCCTCTGTGTCCATAATTGAATTTCTCTGAGAAACGCAGACAGGTTCTGTGTTCTGCAGTAAACCCAAATGGCTATAGAATGAAAAGAGTAAAGTGCAGTAGAAGCTACGAGATTTACATTTCAAAAGTTATTAAACGTATTACAAAGTCTAATGCCTCTAGCTGAATCTCTTTTCCTGGTACTACAGCAGTATCTCCAGTACATGGAAGTTACATTTCATACTTTGAGTGCAGATATTGGTCATTTTGCTCCTTAGTTGTTTTGGATCATTACAGTTTTTCTTCTCAGGACCTTAAATTTTTGGGCATGAGTTGAAGTCTATCACAACATATAAGTAAGTAAAATTTAAATTCTATAGCACCTTTCACACACATATATATCACAAAGTGATAAAACAATTCAAACAAACAAAAGAAACATTAAGCAACAGCCTGTCTGATAAAAATATCTGGTCATTCCTGTGCAGTGAGGGATAGTGGGAGGGAGTTCCAAAGTCTCAAAGCGATTGCCTGAAATGAGTTCAACTTACAGCCAACAACATTTGTATCGGAGATCAGAGTCCTCGATGGAGTTTGAAGATCCAAAAGGTTCACAATGTATTTAGGAGCACTGGCCATGAATAGCCTTGAAGGTTAAAACCAACATTTTAAAATTATTCCTAGAATGCACAGGAAGCCAGTGCAGAGAGGTAAGAACAGGAGTTATGGGTGCTCTTCTGTTAGTTTTAGTCAACAGTCATGCTGCAGTATTCTGCACAGACTGAAGGAGAGCCACAGGGTTTTTCGCTGCAATGGCTTCAAACGCATAAAAAAAAAAAAAAAAAATACAATAGTCTAAGTGGGAGGAAATAAAAGCATGCATAACCATCTCTATTTCAGTCTGTGACACAAATGGTCCTAACTTAGAGATATCCTTTAAATGATAAAAAACAGTTATGAACAAGTGTTTTACAGAGAATAATAGACAATGAATTATCAAAGATGGCATCCAGATTTGTGAAAGCAATTTTCCCAGAAGGAGCCAAACATGCAGGATACTGTCTGTTTAAAGATTATTGTACAGCTATAGTTTGATTTCAGTTCATAGAAATAGGCATTCTTGGTCTGTGATGGACTGGCAACCTGTCCAGGATATTCCCTTCCTCTTTCCCGTGTACCACTAATAGGCACCACCGTCTCTATCGGCTAGGGACATACAAGTACAATAATTGATGGATGAAGGCACCCTTGGTCCATTTTTATCCATCAATACTGCAAAGTTATATATATTCTAAATGCTTTACTCTTCTTTTTCTTGATTTGTATTGCTGATTTGCATAAAAGGACAGGTAAGCATAACTGCCAATTGAGCTACATTGTATCCTACGGAGTTGAGCACAATGGAAATATGTGCTAACATTATTTTAATGTTCCTGAGAGGGCATTAATGTTTTTGTTAAAAAAAAACAAAAAAAAACAGTAAAGGGTATTATTGGAGTTCAAATATATAAAAAATATATTTTGGTTTCATTGCACATTCTGCTTAATCTGGGATACACGATGCTTGTGCTTATTGTGCCAACATGTTAATGTGCATTAAAAAACAAATCACCCAATATATTTATACATTTTGGGTGATATTGCAAATGTTACTTTCCTTAAGTGATTGTTTTGAACTTACATGGTTGAGGACCCCTGTTCTAGAGTCTAGACCAGCTGTGCCCAAGTCCAGTTCTCAAGTTCTACCTCTGCAGCTTCTAGATGAGCTTAAGATGTTAATACAAAAATATCCGGACAAACCTAGCGGAAAAGGATGGTTCAAACTGATAGAACTAAAAATGAAAAGAAAACTAAATAAATCAGTACTCTTAAAATTCACTTAATATTCACATTTATCTTTTCAGTTTTGTTTAAAAAAATGTTTAAGCACATATGAATTTTACACTTTTTAAATTTATTTTCTTTTGTTTTTTGTATTTCATTATAGATGCATTATGTGTCTAACCCTCTTTACTTTTTATTTGTTTTGTTTTTTTCTCACAAGTCTTTATTTCCATGTGTTGTTTATGCATTTTTTTTGTCTCCTATTCTTACTTTACCTTATGCTTTTATCGGTCTGATGTAATTTTCTAATCTTAATTGTTGTGTTTTCATTAGCTGTAATGAAAACACAACAGGTAAGCATTGTGTAATTAATCTATATAATGTGTTTCACTTAGTGAACTTAGTTGCTGAAATAAATGAACTTATCAATAATATTCTAATTTACTGAATATAACTATATTACTTTGTGTTGGTCTATCACATAAAATCCTGGTGAAAACATTGAGGTTTGTGGTTGTAATGTTAAGTGCCAGTAGCATGACATCGTAACCTGTAACACACCATCTTCTTGCTTCTTGCAAACATATAATGGGCCACGTCCCTAATCTATGACTAGGTTTATGTTTTATTATAATAAGAAAGTCATTTTTATTATGTGAGCTCCTACAGGGTTTTATATTTCACTACCAGCAGTCATATTTGTTACTTACACACCACACTGTCACTGTAATATTAAACTCCTCTTTTTTCTAAAGGTTACATCTAAATGTGGAAGTATTCTTCTTATTACTGTAACATTAATCACTGTTTTTATTATCACAGTTCAACACCCCATGTTGAACTGAAAACAATGACGATTCTAATACTTTTACACTTGGCCTCAACTCCAAGCTCTTCTTTTGAGCTTTCTGTCCACTTCTTTCTCCCCCATACATGTTAATAAATGGTAAGTTGTTTCAGGCCAATTCTTAAAGACCAATAGACTTCTTTTTTTTTTTATCTTGCGAAGATGAATAAAGCAGCCTTTATCTGATAAGCTTCTTTCATTGAAATCATGGTTGTATTTATAAATACAAGTCAAAATGTCAATGATAGGACAGTCGCAGTTGAGGTCACTCATCTAGTGACTACAATGCATTGCATTGTTTCCTTGTTTATATTAAAAACCCTGTCTTAAAAATTTTGGGCTTTGAAAAAAATCTTGCATAACATTTGCGAAAGGTTCAGATGAACAAAATCGATGTGCCTACGGTCTTTAGATTAAATTTTACATCAAAGAAGTTGCTGCTGGGTTTGAAAAAAAAAGGTTTTAGTATGTTTTTCTCCTTTAAATCTCTTGGTAGTACACAAAAGTTTAAAGTAAGAAAAAAGAGACTTCACCTCTTAGTGGCGTTTACTGATTAAGATAGAAAAAATAAGAAAATAGATTGCAAGCTTTGTTAAAATCATAATGACACTGCCTTTGTTCTTCACATAAAAAGTGAAGAACAAAAGTGAAGAAATTTGCTGCTATGCTTAGACTTAAAGTTAAGCTATTTTTATACGGTTGGTATACTGGAGATCTGATGACTGCTTGCAGCAACACTTTTGGAAATTTCACTGCGAAAATGAAGAGTAAACAGAGTCAAGAACCATAATAATAATAATAAAAAAAAAAACACCTAAAATAATATTTTTTTTGAGAACAAGGTTACAGTCTTAGCAAAAAGAGGCCAGTATAATCAAACTCAAAATTTAAACAGGAAAAAAAGCAAAATGTAAAAGAGCGTCAGTGGCTTTGCGTAGCTTGACATATGTGAAATAAAAGCATGGTCTTATATAATTCATTTGAGGTTCTTGTAAATTCCCTCACTTCGGTATATTGGCAATTTTTCCACTATTTTATGTTTTTTTACTTCCCTCCTATAGTTGATATTATTTCTTAATTGACACAATCACGAGCTGAAACTTGTGTGTGAGCAAGAGAAAAGCTTTGGTAGCTTTGATATTATTCGTTGTTGTTTTTAACTGAAATGTTATACTGTGTTATCTCTCCAAGGAGAGGGGTAAGAACTTGACTGTTCACTAGGTAATTTTCAATCCCCTTCACAAAGTAACATTTATCACATAAACAAACTTTTTTTTTTACATTATACCATAAAAATGTAAGTAAAAATATCTTACCAGCAATGTATTATGCATTTTATATAACTCAAAAATATCCTGACAATATCCACATTGTCTGTATCTACAGTTGCAGGGTTTGTGGGAACAAGACACCAGTCCATTACAAGAAAACACAGGGAGGCACCAGAGGACAAACAACCATGCACACACACACACTCAAAAAAGTTCAATGAAATGTTTATCTTGTCCAGATGATATTAATGAGGTAGATTTATCTATCTTCAGATACAGCTTGTGCTACATCTCCAGTCTCCCAAACAGCCTGTTGAAGAACTATTTCCAGTCTTTTCAACTCTAGCTGGCTGATTAGGTTAGGGACCTGTAAATGTGCTAAAACAAGTCCCATTACAATTGCTGAAGTGGACAAAAGCTCAGAGTTTGCAGAGAGAGAGAGAGAGAGAGAGAAATAAAAAAACACTTAAGGATGTTGAAGATAGATCTCTTCCTGGACAAACCCTATGGGTATTTGCGTAACATTGGTTTTAGTTGTTTTTCCTCAACAAACCACAAAAACAGTTGCTGCTTGAAGAATAAAAAGTGCTAGTCTTTGCAAAGAAAAAAAAAAAACCTGCAAAGTTTTACAAGTTACACAATTATGTTATGCTTGAATGCTCCATTTCCACACAAAAATCTGTTCTTCTTTTCTTTAAAAATGGCAATTTCTCTCATACTAATTTTTACTTTCATCCCTCTTTAAGTTATTTATTGGTCATTGTATATGATATTTTTATCTGCAAGTGCACTTTCATCAATTATAGAAAATTATGAATAATTCTGTGGAACAGGAAACAGCTGACCACAGACCATACAGTTTATCTGAGTTACTATTTGCTTCTCCTGTATCTAATTAAAACAGGAAGTTCTTCCCTTGTGGCCTTTGCAATTGAAAAACAACCTAAGAGTCGCCAGTTGCTCGGAGCCACAATAATGTATCACCAAATGTTTGTAAGCCAATACTTTCATTAATTCTCACTGCAGCATTAACATCTCCCTTGCTGACTTCAGCAGAAATGCACTACTCCCTGGCATGAGGAATTCTCAGTCACTCTGTGTATCGTTCTGCCCTCGTTTACTGTGATTGGTTGTGTAGGCATTTACATATTAAGTATTTTCAATTATGTGAGTAATGGCTAACTTTTGTGGTAGCACACTTGAGAGAACACCTGACAAAAACAGAAAGCAGCGGAGTAAGAAATAAGGTTACAAGGGTGGAGTCGGCCTTGATTTACGGTAGGTGAAATTACAATACTTAAGAGCTACCTTGGGGACTGGGTTACAAACATGGATAGGTTGTTATGCAAAGGCAATAGAGCATGGCCCTGTATTACAGGTCAGATTAGATAAGTGTGACGCTTCAGTTGAGTGGCAGATTCAATTTGCTCAGTTGCTGTGCAGACGAGGCCCATCTTAAGAATAAAGATGAGGGGCAGGTAAGAAGTGACTACATTTGGCACAACATTGAGGTAATGCATATAATTCATTACAGCAGGTGAAGAGATGCTGAAGGCCACAAAACCATGAAGTTAAAATACAGCCTCATCTCATCCATTCTGGTATGCAACATTTATCACGCAGATTCTTGGAACAAAAAGCAGAACACAAAACCTTGAGGACAACATGCCCCAGATATATTGTAACTTATTGTCTGTTACAAGCCAACCCTGGACCTTTTGCACATGCATGCATGGGAGTCCTAAAGTTTGCAGAATATTTGATTATAAAAGAACTGCTTTTCTCAATTTCTAATTTCAAAAATAAGTTAAAGAAAATTCAGATACTTACATGTCTACCACGAGTATTGCAAGAGGTGGACAAAGGTGGTATGTAGCGAGGGCTAAATAAGAGAATGTTGATATGGGATTCTGTATTTGTGTAACTGGCAACTTGTAAGTTGGTAGCTTGATTCCAGCTTTCCCAGACATGCTTCAAGCTGTCCTTGGGGAATAAAAATAACCAATGAAATTAATTTTATTAGATCATCTACTGATCAGAACTGAAAGTGAGTGCGAGTGCAGCTGGATGAAAGTAATTTTTGTTTGGCACTAGAGGCCTGTATTTGAAAGTAATCTGACAGGATGGATTTAGACATGTAGCAAAGTTTTCGAGGATAGGAATCAAACTCAAGATGGCAGTGTCGAGGTTTATAGTCTCTGTATAAGGGGCGCCTGATCTAACCAATATGTCATGCGATGCCCTGGGTAAAAGTACTTGTTAGTACTTTCACAAGTACTTTAAAGTAATAACAATCAAGATTACTTTGAGTAATCTTGACAATCAAGATTCACTGCTCATAATCAATTGACAAAAACCTTGATAACCAACTAGAAAAAAGCTTCAATAAATCTACTCATGTCATCATATCTGACAAAACAACAAAAAACAAAGCAGCAGAATATAGTAAAAGCACTTTTTTTTATGAGAGCCACTATGAAAATTTGCATTTCAAGTTGTTAAAAAGAGAAGAAATTTATGAGAAAATTCAGCTTTTAGCAATTAATATTTGAGTTTTGTAAAATGACAGTCAGTGGAAGATCCATAATTGGTGTTTTTTGACATTGCAAAGACAAAAATAATTGTAATAGAAACAACACATAAAGTTATGTGTTGTTTCTTAACCAAAACAGACAAAAAAACAACCTCACACACACTTTTTCAAGAAAATTGTTTTGTTGCTATGTGTGAAATATTTTATTTCACCCAAAGAATACCATAAATACTAGAATGAAAATGTACATTCTTGGATCACAATTGCACTTTTCTTTTGAAATTCTGTCATAGTTTACACTGGTGTAGAAGGTAGCTTGGTCTTTTTTAAAACACATCCTTTCTCTTTATGCACGTGACTTGAGTAACTGGACTCTGCCATTTTAGCACGTTTTTTTTTTCCATTTTAAATAATGAGATTGCTTTGTCTGAGATGTCCTGTGGTTACTTTGTGTCTTTCATATTAATGTCATTAAGAAGGTGCACTCCCCTGTGGATATATTAAGGTGAGGACGTTGATTTGCTTTGGCTCAATGTATTTAATGTGCTGCATGTTGTTCTTGATGTCAAAACAACTGCATGCGACTGACAACCTGTTTTCTCGTTCTCATTTTTAGCTCAAGTCTCTGTGACAAATTGGTTTCTCTGTATGTTCTCCGAGTTGCGGTCTTGCTTGGCTCTGTCAGTACCAATTTGTGTTCATGCGATGAGGATCAGTGGAATAACGCAAAAGCTCCCTCTAATCATTTGCAATACTTTTAGGGCATTATTTATTAAATATTAAAACAACCCTTTTGTTATACTTCTGAATGACTTTAGCTAATACTTTCACCAACAATTTCCCTCAGTCTATTTTGATTATGTAATAACGTCAGAGAAAACAAGCTTTGCTTTGTCATTTGCCAGTCAACCCATGATACTGTGCATGGATGTGTTTCATAGATTTGAGTTGTAGGAGAGAGAAAGGGTGAAAAATGAACAGGACTGACAGTATTTAAAAACAAATCTAAAGTAAAGCATGTGTTAAACTGACTGTGCATTTATTTTTTGGATAATATTTTATGATAAATATAATGCAGCCAAAAAACTCTAATTGAAATAAGAAAAAAAAAACTAACAAAAAAAAAACATGAAAAACAAAATGTGGTGATAAGACAATAAAATTACTAAAAAAATACTTGATTATCTTGTGATGTACCAATATCTTGAAGTATGACAAAAAATAAGAAAGACATGATTTGGAGGTTCTTAAATAGACAAATTCAAGGCATCAAATAGTGAAATCAACTTTCTACAAGTTATTTTTGATATATATGTCATTTTTATAACAATGACATATATTGTCAAGTAAGTGATACACTTACTTGACTTTGGTATAAAATGGCAGCATGTGCCTGGAAAACATGTAATTGTCTCTATTAAGGTTAATCCTTTGTCTTGTATGGCAAGTGGGTCATGGCATAACAATAACCAAGGCATGAATAGACAAAATCTCAATAGGCATGGTTTATAAAGTTATCTGTATCTGTACATCAATCTGGTGGAATGACATACGGGAGTCTGCGAAGTAGACATTTAATGCGTTGTCAAAACATTACCCCTGTGACTGTTCTACCTAACTTTGACAGACTACCTTGTCAAGGCATTGAGCATTTTATGTCTCCTATCTGCCTCATCCCGCTGACAGGCGGCTGAGTCAGACGGTCTGGACTGAGAATGGATGCATGGTGCCGTACTCAAACACAGACACTTAGTGACCCATTTATCTTTTATTTGAGTTCTTATGCAATGTGTGGTGGCCTTTATATGTGACTTTTTGTATGATTAATCCATTCCATATCACAATCCGTCAAGAAAAGATGATTATGTAGTACAGTCACACTCGATTCTGGGCATCAGAAAATATTCTGAATTCCAAAAAAATAAAAGAATGCAACTTCCAATCACACAACATCACGTTTAGTATCAGAGAATTTCTTAAGAACCGATAAGGAACAAACCCCACTGTTCCCATTTCATACAATAAACAGTCCAAAGTGTAGGTGTTACAGTTTTACATGTGCATGTTTTTACAGTTTCTCTGTGGTCTGTGGACTCCAGTTAAAATACTGTTAAAACACATTTCTCTTCAAAAAGAAGTTGAGACCAATCTTATTTGTCAGTAAAACTTGCAAACTGTGTCTCACCCAAAAAATGGGAGAAACTCCCACTTTTTGGGAGAGACTCATTTAATGAAAATGCCTCTCATTAAATGTAATGGGAGGCATTTTATAAAATAAAAAAAAAAGTGTGGTCAAGTAAACTCAAACTTGAAAATGTAAGATATTAAAGCTTATTAAAACCTATAGCAAACTTATATAATTTTCAAAGTGAGAAAAAAGAAAATTTAAAACATGAGCTAATAAAGCGTGGGCCACTATGGTAAGTAGGCGATAATGCTACAGGCACATGGGAAGGCTGAAGGACAGGAGCTCTCAGGACTGTCAACCTCACAGCAAAGCCAGGCCTACTGGGATGATGAGCAAAAGCAATCTCTCCTCTTGCTGTCCTCTGTCTCTGATCCTCTCTTCATCCTAACCCACACTTTAGTTGTCTTCCTTATTTCCTTCCCTCTGTGTCTTATCCTTGCCACTCAATCCTATCACTTCTTGTTTCCTTAAGTTTTTTTCTTCATAAGCCTTTCTCTGCCACCCCCTTATCCTTCTCTCCTGTCACCCCACCACCAGCATTGTATTTTAGCTGCCAGGAAATGAGAAAGGCACTCAATTACTGTGCTCATTGAATCATTAATGTCAAGGTTGTGGCGTCTTCTGTTGCCCGGGAGGCAACAACTAACCGACAGTGTGCCTTGTAGCAAATCTTCTGCTGTATGTCCCAACAAGACAGACATGGTTTGATATGGGTCTCACTGATAACAGAGCTTTGGATGGAAATTGTGGCAGACACAATGATAAGAACAGTATTAATGATGGACCTAGCTAGCCCTGTATACACAATGATAGAATGGTTTGGGCTTCTAACAGAAGCAAAAAGGAACATATCAGATGAGAGATTGGCCAGGCAAAGAGACTCATTACAATCTAACCTTGTAAACCTGGTACATTCTGTGAACACAACAGAGCTTTTGTGCCACCTCAAGACACTCAAAGGACTATATGTTGATCACGCGTGGTTTTAAGTGTGCCTAGAGGAGAGGCGTGAATGCTCAAACCTATCAAGGTATAACATTGTACATACAAAATAAATTTACAGGTTACAGAGTAATTTGTATGATTTCTTCCTTTGGTTGTCCCACATCACATAGATTGTTGCCAGGTATTTAAAATCATGTTACTTTTCTATAATTTTGACATCACATCCAGTTAGGTTAAGAAATGTATTTTAAATGTATTTTAGTACCAATTAACACTCTTTTGAAACCATCTAATCATGATCTACTTATAATGACAGCACATTAAGCAGATTTAACTTCACCGTTATGAGCATACCGGTTAAGTACATCTGTAAACGTCTTTTCCCTTTAAGCAAGATACGTATACGTTTGACCTACATGCATGGATAGCTGTTGTTTGCTGTGTACCTGCATAAAACACAAAAATAGTAAAAGCTTTTTTTTTTTTTTTCACATGGTGCTGGCATACTGAATCTAGTGTTCTACATTTTAAAATAAAATATCTAGCACTTATACTATAAATGGAACTTCAAGAAGCACTGGTGTGTTATATTTTAGCTGTAATATGTGTAACAAAAATATGCAGTTTTCTCCAGTAACAGCCACGATACAAATGTCTTGTAATTTTGTCAGCTTGGAACATTTATATTTTTATGTCATATTGTGTTCATTGTAAATAAGGAATAACTTTGTACTCACATTTAGATTTTTTATTTTATATTATATTGTTATTACTTTATGTATCTAAAAGCCCATCTATGGAGCTTTATTGCAAGATAACTTAAGCTATTGATGTGTTTGATATTTCTTAATGGTAATTTGCAATGTGGTAAACCTCACCTCACCTTGAGGTACCACCCAACTCCCATTGGTTATTCAAGGCCACATGGTAGAAAATATTTTGCAGTAAACCCCCCCCCCAAAAAAAAAACAGATGTCACAATGGCACTATTTGCCTGGAAAATACACAATACTACCCCTTTAATATTATAACTCCAACCTATCTTCCTGTTAGGATTGAGGACAGAAAATATCATGACACTGTCACTCCCACTTATAACGAATTGCTTTGACCCACACTGTTTGTACTCGGTCGTCAAACTGCGCTTTCTCTATCATATCTAAAAAGCCAACAGATGGTGCGTCTTTCTACTTTGCTCATGGAATCCCAGGTCTGTCATAAAGAGTCACCGTTAGCATTTGCTAAATATCACATAGTGCAAAGGAAAGCTAGAATTGATTAAAGCAACAGTTCTTCCTAAGCTCTTTGACCACAAAAGGCATCAACAAATATAATTATTAAAATTAATTCTGAAAGGAAGCCAAATTCATTTAATACAAAGCCAGCTCTCCTAAACCGGTCATATTAAAGTTAACTCGTACTGCTGACAAGCCAATTGGCGACCTTTCCTAAAGAGGTTTTTTTTTTAACTATGACTAAAATGAATACAGTTCACACGTGTCCATATTGGTTTCAGCACAAACTAGCGTGGTTCATCGTGGGTGCACACACGGTGTTCCTGGTTTACTTGTCATATCCATCCTTGCTGGTAAGGGGCTCTTTGCACGTATGGCGCCAACACCACATCCGCATTGAAGCTTTCTTGCTTCCGCTTTGAGTTACCATGGCAGTTAGAAAAGACAAAGTCATATTTCAGAAGCAAATAAAGCAGAACCATGAACATTGATGTCTTCCAAATATAATGGAAACTTAATATAATCCATTAAGTTTTCATGGATTTCCAAGCGATCCTGAATTAGGAAGACGGCGGCTTATAAATATTTGTCGTGACAAATTAAAACTAACACCTCACAGCAAAGTTTACAGCCTTCACTTTGCTCCTGAACAGCTTCTTCAGCCTAAAACTACCGGGCGGAGACAGATGGTAAATCATAGAACCGTCCCTGTGTTATTTCAATGGAACAACTTCTGTATTCAGCCTGAAAGAGCGAGTCAACAAGTCAGCAGACCAGAGCCAAATCATATATATATATATA
>CAEGAD010051321.1:0-31773 GCA_903067055.1 Poeciliopsis paucimaculata | reverse complement strand
ATATTGCTAAATATAGCAAGAAAGTTGCTGAGTTGGCAACAGTGGGGTGAATATGGTTAACTGTAACTGTCCTGGTGTGCCGGTCTGTCAGTCTCTCACTGTAGACTGACAGTGAGAGACTGTCAGTCTACAGTCTCTCAGACAGATACTGATTTTTAAACCTTTGCTGACGAAGATAAAATTAGGGGATAAGATGGGCTTCACTTGTATCGGCCGATCAGGATCCCCAAAAATGAAGGAAATCGGCGCCCAGAAATCAACTGATCGATAAATCAGTTGGTCAATACATGTATCCTATAATACATGTATATAATATAAACACCACTGCCAGAGATGCAAGGAGTTTATAGCAGGTATGTGAATGATCTAATGATTGCTGATTGCAGCCAGTCCACATTTTGGCCCTCTAGTTTTGGGAACTAGAGGGCCCCAAAACCAAATTATGCTTAGGGTCCGAGCGTGGCTTGGGCCAGCCCTGTACTGGAACCTCACTGACAGTGCTGATTTCTGACATGAGTGATATGGGCCTATATCATTTGCTCAAATGTGGGGGACAATTTTGAGCAAAGTTTGGTGTCCTAAAAATTTTTTCAAATACACTAGGCCGTCTCAGCGCTTTGATGCTTAGGCCTAAAAAATCATGAAATGTCAAACAATTAACCCAATGATATGATGTGGTGATACTTTAAACAAAATTTAAATGTAGTTACCACACAATACTTCATGGCCGTTTACAGTGAACCCTCGTTTTTCACGGGGGGTTGCGTTCCAAAAAGAACCCGTGATAGGCGAAATCCGGGAAGTAGTTACCTTTATTTTTTTACAATTATTATAAGGCATAATTAAATACTCTACATTGAAACCAAAGAACAAAACCTGTTTTCAGGCAAAAGCATTTTTTTAACAAATAGAAAGCTTCCTTACATTAACTATAGTAAAATAATAATTTTAATCATCAATACAAAGTACAGTAGGACAAATTGTGACTTGCGTATTTTACAGTGCAGCGTCACAGTCATGTGACTGTGACGCTGCACTGCGGCTTGACTCCGCTTTGCAGTGTCTTTTTCTTCTGAAGCCTG
This sequence comes from Poeciliopsis paucimaculata, assembly GCA_903067055.1. Classification (NCBI taxonomy): domain Eukaryota; kingdom Metazoa; phylum Chordata; class Actinopteri; order Cyprinodontiformes; family Poeciliidae; genus Poeciliopsis; species Poeciliopsis paucimaculata. The sequence continues at coordinate 30,691 of CAEGAD010051321.1, read as the reverse complement.
TGGTGCAGGTGTGTTTTTTTTTCCAAGAGAAGAACATAGTTATAGGTACTTGTTCTTTTTTCTTCTAGGCTAAAATATTTGCCAAAATTTGCCAAGCTGTCTTACATATACAGTATTTAAATACTGTAACATTATTGGCACATCACAGTGTTTAGAGAAGAAGCACAGAGACTGTTTAGCCAATCAGGATGGAGAACACAATGCACTGTGAAAAAGAACTGTACAAAAAAATCTGTACAGTTCTCGCTGTACACAAGGTGAACCTTTATAGCGAGGGTTCACTGTATATAATCCGTCAGTAACAGTAATCCATCAGTAATCCATCAGCAGTAACACTCCTTCTAGTTTAAGTTATCATGTCATTTTATAGGAGTTACTTGTAAAAATTATATTTATCTTTCTCAAGGTGGTAATCAATCAATGAGTTTCCAACCTTTAGTCTTGAAAGTGTCTTTAAGTACACAATCACACACTCATTCACTCTAACATGGAAAAATAAACAAAAACACAAAACAATTGGTCAGATTGGCAGTTTATCAGAATTTCATAAAAATCAGAAATTTCCAGTCATAAACCTTTTCCCTGCTGTCAATCTACCCATGTTCAATGGGTGATCAGACAATATGGACATTCCTAGGTCTGGGGACACTAAAAGGCCACCCTAAAATGTAAAATTTTGTCACAAGTCACAATGCCTCAGATGTCACAAGTTATGCGAGAGTGTGCCATTGGCATGTTGGATGCAGGGATGTCTTACCAGAGCAGTAGGTGTATGGCTCAATGTCCAATATCGGACTATTGGCCGTTTAACAGTTTGTTTCCAACAGACTGGCACTAATCGACCACGTGTGACCACTCCAGCCCAAGTTCGCCACATCCAGCTCGTCCATCTGCGGGATCAGCTAAGACCAGCGACACAGAGCTGATGCACAACAGATGCATCACACCTCAGACTGTCCATAACTGCCTATGAACAGCTAATTTGTATGCTCTGCAAATATGACAAAACAATTAAATTCAATACAGTTTGCTATCTCCAATTCTCAACAAGTGTTGTCCAAAGGTACTTTACAAGTGAAATAATTTCAATACATTCCAAATGATCCGACTTATCAAATAGTATTGTACTCTCAATTAACTATTCAAAGTCGGCAGGAGGGGTTTTGCAAGAGCTCGGCTTGGTGTGCCTTGTGAAATAATAAAAATAAACCAACCTGACATTTTTTAAGTTAATATCGTGATCCAATCCTTTTTTTTCTTTTCTAGTGAGAATGAAATTACCCCTTAGATGCATTTCATGCGCTTTGTTGCACAGACCAATGTGTTACATCTTTATGTGACAAAAACTGAGGAAAAGTACTATTTACATTCAAGGGAAATGATTTTCTTTATTTTGTGTTATAAATGCAGGTGCAGCAGTTTCATTGTTTATGTTTAAACAATAAAATATTAAAATCATCAAAAATAAAAATCGGATTTTATGCTTCTTGGTCTAAATAATTGAATGAAGTCGGATTTCAGATTGCGTAAAATATGGCACCACATATTTTTATGCATACGCACGCTTTATACTTGAGGCCCCAGAAATCTGAATTTTTTTCTATTACCAGGTGGACAACAAAGCCACATCCTTACCATCATGCAACTTCTCCTCACCTCATTGGAAGGAACAATTTCAGTTGGACTTTCGTTGAAAAAACTCAGGACCTGAGAGCTGACAAGGAGTCTTATTAGAAACCTCTAGTTCTCCCTTACTACAGGAGAACTAAACTCATTTTTACAAGTGCTCTCACACTTACAGTAACAAAACACTAAAGAAAAACATTTGTATAAACAAAACACTATCAATCCAAATTTAGATTAAAGTGAAATAAAGTTCAGATAAAATTTTCAACTCAGCGTTGTCCCCTCAAATATGGTGACTAAGTCTTTCCTAATACTGGTATTTGTCTCCAGGTCCCCTAACAATGGCAAAGAAGACGACAGAGTAAGTTTTTCTATTGATTAGCTAATCAATAGCTAATCAATAGCAATAGCTGCCCTCTCCATGAAAAGAAGCGGACTTTTAAAGAAAAGAGCATGTTGAGAAAGCAAAGGAATCTATCGCCCACACAATCTGGTTAGAACATTTCCCAAATGCGAATGGGTGAATGTGACTCTAGTGTCACATTTAGTTTGCGTGGTCAAATGATTGGAAAAGCGCTATATAAGTTCAGTCCATTACCTTCCCTTGGCTCTTGCACTCCCAGAGCAAGCATAGAAGAATGTCACAGAAGTGGCCAAAGATGGCATGAAGGAGATCCAACACAATTTTATGTAATCCAAAGCCAGCATGAGTAGCCACAGTGGAGCTTAAAAGTTTACATATACTGATCACTTGTAAAAAATCTCTTGATATATTTGGGCTTTTAATAATGCTCCTGAAAGATACTATGTGTACCATCTACTCATATCCAATAAATTAGAATATATGTCCCAATGAGTCTTGTATATCAGATTAAAAGTAGCTTTTTGTTGGGATCTGGGGTTGTTTTAGTTTAGTTTTGGATTTTTGGTGTTCCTTAGTGTTCTTTCTATTTAGTTTGCCGTGTTTTTCCCACTTCTGTTCTTCCTTAGTGATTATAGGAATGTTTTGTTTGTTTATGTTTCTTTAGTCTAAGTTATTCTTTAATGTTAGAATTATTTCCTGTTCCTTGCCTCACTCTCCTGTGTCACATTCTCCTCCCCTTCTCCCCAGTCTGCCTGCAATCAATTTACTCATCAGCCCTGGTCTTTGTTCAGATTTCTCCTTCCTACTATTTAAGCCACTCTCTTTCAGACAGTTGCTGGTTCATCTTGTTACTCTCCTAGGCTTCCCTGTGTTCTCCTTGTGTCTCCAGTTAGGCCTTGTTTTGGATTTTTCTGTTGGACTTTCTATTTTTATAAGTTGTTTTTTTTCTCCATTAAATATTCACAAATGTCTCTTGCCTGCTGCATTTGGGTCTGGATTTAAACACACACTTGTATTAATCTCTTCTGAAAATATCAACCTTTAAAATGGGTACTGAACATATTTCTCATTATGCCCACTTTTCTGTTTTAAAAAATAGTTTTTTATTGGTGTAATGTAAAACTCTTATTTTAAATATCTTGTTTTCAGTAGCTGTAAGTGGGAAATTGTAATTGATAGAAATAAAGGGTTTCAAACATCCATCTGTGTGTACTTAATGTATGTAACATTTTTCACTTATTCAGTAATATTCAAGTTTATTTAATGAGTCTGTTTCTATTTGAAAAGTTCAAGAACTTTTTATTGCACTTTGTCCAATGCCAAAAACAAAACATCTTAACATGCTGTTACCAACAAGCTTGACAGTTGGTAAGGTGTTCATAGGTTAAGTGGCCAGGGGTCTGTTTCACAAAAGTGGGATTCAGAAATGGAGGATAAGCCATGAAGCCATGAAGTGAGACGGCATCATCAGTTCCTCTTGGCTTTATACGTTTTATGAAGACCAAACCAGGCTCAGAAGGTGCAGCTGTCAAGCCAGGCTTAAATAATTCAAGTAACAGTGTTTGCACAGATTTCTTGAAAAAACCAGGGAGACCCTGGTTAAAAAACAATATACTTGAGTATATTTTAAATATACTGTATTTTTATGAAGTACATTTTTAGTACATTATCAAGAGGAACTACTTTAGACTATACTAAAAATGTAATATAAATACATTTTTAAGAACATGCTTCTAGTACTCTTTTTAAAAAATATAATTTTGGTACATTTTCTAAAATATAGTTACAATTCTAATTATATTATTAAAGTTATACTTTGGATAATAATTTTAAAATGACACTTTGCATGTATAAATGTAGATTTTTAAATGTGCATTTTAAAACTATATTACAAATATATACAAACAATACTTTTGTGAAGTTGTACTTTTGGTAGTATTTTCAAATGGGTTCTGTGGATATTTTAATAAACCTTAAATCTCAAAATAAATACACTTCAATCATATCTGTAAGTACTTTGTTAATAGCATCTAATAATTAGAAGCTAATTATATTTCAATGAAACACTTTGAGTGTTTACATACTTGCTACTTTATGCTAAGGATGCCTTACTGTGTGCCTTAGTAATCTTTTGTTTTTTGTTAAAAGGCTAAGATATATATATATATATATATATATATATATATCAATGATTACTATTATTACAGTCATTCAAATTTGTGTTATAACTGCATGGAGACTGTTTTGTTATGGAAGGGAAACGGATTATTTCAGGCAGCTAGAATATAAGGTTCCCCCTTAATAACTCTGGCAGATATTGAGCAAATGTTACCATATTTACAGGATTTGTTGTTCATGAAGAGAGGAATCTTCATGGGTTAGTGATTTTTTTTTAAATATGTTATGGAGGGGGAACAGATTATTTCAGGTGGCTAAATATTTGGTTCTCCCATCATAACTTTGGCAAAAAAAAAAAATTATTAAATGTTACCAAAATCACAAAATTTATTGTTGATGAAGAGAAGAATAAGAACAATTAAAGACATGAGAAGAAATTCATTTATCAACAAGCCTTCAACTGTGCTTATTCATCTCTTCATCAACAATAAATCCTGTGGGTTTGGTAACATTTGATAATTTTTTTGCCAAAGACACAGGGGGAAACCATATATTTTAGCTACATGAAATAATCTGTGCCCCCTCTATAACATGGGAACAAATTAATTTACTACTAAGTCTTTAACTGTTCTTTTTAATATTCCTGTGATTTTGGTAACATTCGCCTTTTATTTGTCAAATTTATGACGGGGGAACCACACATATATGCTATTTTAGTCACCTCAAATAATCCGCTCCCCCATATAACATATGAACAAATTAAATTACCAACAACTTTTAACTGCGCTTGTTACTCTCGCTTCAACAACAAATCCTTTAAATATGGTAATATTTGTTCTTTATTTGCCAAAGTTATGAGGGAAGAACCAATTATTTTACCCACCTGAAATAATTCGTTCCCCCTACATAACATAGGAACAAATGAACTTACTTGCAAGTCTTTAACAGTGTACAATCTCTGCAACATCAACAATAAATCCTGTAAATTTGAAAACATTTGTTCATCATTTGCCAGTTATGACTGGGGTACCAAATATTTTACCCATCTGAAATAATATGTTATTTCAGATGAAATAACATATTATTTCATCTGAAATAATATGTTATTTCAGATGGGTAAAATCTGAAATACCCAGATTAATAAATTAGCTCCCATGTTATTAGCTCCCCTATAACATGGGAGCTAATTATATTACCAGCAAATCTTTAACTGTGCTTATTCCTCTCTTCATCATCAATAAATCCTGTGATTTTGGTAACATTTGCTTTTTATTCACCAAAGCTATGAGGGGGGAACCATACATATATGCTATTTTAGCCACCTGAAATAATCTGTTCCCCGTACAAAGAACAGGTTATTTGAGACAGCTAAAATATGTGGTTCCCAATCATAACTTTGGCAAAAATTGAGCAAATGTTACCAAAATCACAGGATTTATTGTTGATGAAGAGCGGAATAAGGACACTTAAAGACTTGCTAATAAATCAATTTGTTCCCATGTTATGGAGGGGGAATGGATTATTTTACTCAGCTGAAATATCCATTCTCTCCTCCCCCAATAACTTTGGGGAATAAAGAGCAACTGTTTCCACATTCTCAAAGACTGCTATGTGTGATAGCAAGTAATATACTAGAAATTTACTTAATCTATCAGATTTTACATTAGAACAGGATTTACCAGAAAATCTACATTCTCATCTTTTCAGGAAGTCTTCAGTTTTGGTGCCAAGTTATTAGCCAATTTCCATTATCTTATATCAGGAAAAAAAATATATAAATACACACTACGTGTTGTAAACCCGTGTTTGGTTTACACTTTGTACAAAGTTTGGCTAACTTTGTAAGCCAAAGTTGGTTTAAAACTTTGTCAGGCTTAAGTGACAAAAGTTGGAAAAAGATTCTCTTGCCATTTAAACACAAAACGGTGTAAGAAGACCTTCACACCTTGTTTATTTATTTTACAAATTTGTTAGCTCAGTTGTTAGCTTAGTTGTTTTACTCTCTCCTATGTAATGCTATAACAGGTCCCAATAACTCCAACTGTGAAAGTTCCAGTTGAGGAAAACTCAAGGAGACAGACCCAGTATTTCAATATGATATTTTATTTTTCAGTGTTTTAGTATAAAAATCCCAGCAGCCTGCTTTTGGCTGGTTTCTGTTCCCGTTGACTAGAACTGTGTGTTTTTTCTTTTCTTCCCAGAGAATCAACTAAAGTACCAAATGTATTTACAGCAAACAGTCAGCAGGGCTGGAGGACCAACAGGAAGCCTATACTCTGCATCCCATCAGCATCTATCACACCTCACACATTTAATGCCATCAGTCCAAACAAAAACAACTAAAAAAAGGGAGGGTATGAGCACCCGTAGTATTTCCTCACCATACCTTTATATAAAGTGATGCATATCCGTTTTCTGCTCTGCAATAAATTAGTCCAGGCACATTCTCTACTCTCCTTCAGGGCTACGCTGGAGAACACGCTGATGTGACGTTCAGAGACATGACTGAAAGCTCAAAAAAAAGAAGTCAGAGTGAAGCATGAGGGCGGGCAGCAGTTGGTTCTCCTTTCCTTTTGGTTTCCATGTCAACGATGCACTTTAAAACTTTTGGAGCTTCTATATAGATCTTATATAAATATCTACAAACAAACAAAAAATAATAGTAAAGTAGTCCAGTAAAAACATTTGTATACAAAAAAAATTCACACACAGAATTAATGCCAGAAACAAGAACTTGATGCAGGTGATCTCAATAAGTTATAAAACAAACAAACAAACAACAAAAAAAACAACAATACAGTATGCATGTTTGTTCTCATTGTGGAGATAGCACCAGCAGGACCAGCAGCACCGGCGACCACTCGTCACACCTACCTTTGAAGGTCCAAAAATCAGAGTGTGTGTACCAAATAAAACTGAAGAGTGAATAAATTAGTGTCAGGCTGTGTGTGTGATATTTACACGAGCTGCTGCTGTCACACTCATACACTGACAGATGGAGGATCTCCCAGCAGCATATTTTAAGAGGTCAGAGGTCGAGCACTGACACATTCACCAGGTTCAGTCCTCCCAACTGAACACTGAGCTCTTCCTTTGCATAGATTTGACTAGAGTGAGTCATTGTGGGACTCCAGGCAGGGGGATGGGTAAACACGAGTGTTTATGTTGTGCGTATGAGGCAGAACGTCCTCTCTGTATGGATCGTGAAGGTGATGGTTGGTGGAGCTGAGATGGACAGGGATTAGCGTGTGGCAGCGAGGCCGCTGTCGCCACCATTCACCTCCAGATTCCCTCTGACAGAGTTCAGCTGCTTCATTGCCCGATCGAAGGCAAGCCGCACAGTTCTCCTGATGGAGGAAGCACGAGCTTCCATCAGCTTCACTCTGTCCAGGCTCTGGTTGATCCCAAACGGAGCCATCTTGGATCTAGGAAGCCATTGCCTGAAGAAAGGGAGATTTGTAGAAGATCAAAAAGCATTATACAAAAACGCCTAACCAGATTCTCTGAAAACATCTTTTATAGAAAAGATGTTCTACGTATTTGTTAAAACTGTGACCGTGTTGTGGTAGTATAACATAAGACAGATAATCTCTGAAAAGATCTAGCTGCTCAGTAGTAACTGTAGAAATGCTGCCCTCAGCCAGAAACAACCAATCAGAGCCAGGAGGAGGTTGACTGACAGCACTAAAACTTTCCTCCTAGCTCTTAGTGACTGTTTCTAAGTGGTGCTCATGTCCATGACCCTTGGATGTCATTGTTTTCATCTGGGAATTTCGTGCAAACTGGGGGGCAAAATGATGATTCTTTTACATGCCATCCAAGCTACTGCCGTGGTAGAATAATTCTGTTAACTGAATGAAGCTTGGAGATGTTGGTATTAACTTACTCCTATGTTCCACAGCAAGGCGAAAATAATGCACGAAAACTAGAGGTGTGCCGATCGACCGACCACCGATCATGATTGGCCAATTTCTGTGAAAAAGTATGTGATCTGTGTATGTCAAGCACTGTCTCTTATTTTATCAATCACTAAAACCCATCACTTGTATCTCATACTTTGCAGCATATCTTCCCCTTTAATTCACAATGCGCAAGTGCGCAGAAGCAAATCCTAAGCAATGTCATGTGGGACTATGCTCTCAGAGTGACTGGGAAAGTTTGCGTGTTGCAACGGAAAAATGTCTCAAAGATGAAGCACACCGAAATGAATCATCGCAGCGAATTTAACATGACATTTAAAAAATTAGGACTGATGGAGTTTGACGAGTTATTGAAGCTCATTGCAGAAAAAAAAAAAGACATCCGGAGGAGCGATCAGACCACAGGTAAAGCAGCACACAACTACCAACACCAGATGAGCATGACGCTCAGAAAGCTAAACAAATAGCCCCAAAAAATACTGTATTTTCCAGACTATAAGTCGCAGTTTTTTTCATAGTTTCGCCGGGGGTGCGACTTATACTTCGGAGCGACTTATGTGTGAAATTATTAACACATTATTATATCATATCACATGTTATTTTCACACTTAACCGCCAGAGGGCGCTCTACTCCTGTGTTAATAGTGTGTGTGGTAGAAGCTACGTCCGGAGTTACCAGAGTTGTTTACAAGCGACACCAAAGATGAAGATTTAGTGATTTGGAGTGACATGGATGGTTTGGTAAACTTGTTAGCATGTTATTTATGTTATAGTTATCTGAATAACTCTTAATATGTTAACATACCAGGTACGTTCTCAGTTCGTTGTTTATGCGTCATGTATACTGTACAATTATTCAGCATGTTGTTGCCTCTATTCTGTTTTTATTGCCTTTCAAGATGACATGTCTGTTCTTGGTGTTGGATTTATCAAATAAATTTCTCACAAAAATGCGACTTATACTCCGGTGTGACTTATATACGTCTTTTCCTGCTTTATTATGCATTTTATGGCTGGTGCGACTTGTACTCCAGAGCGACTTATAGTCCGGAAAATACGGTAATTAAAATTATCGGCCTGGCGGTGGAAAGTGCTGGGTTTTGCTCTCGCGGTTAAACCGCTGCCACACCATACTGGGATGTTCATATTTCACAGAAATTTCATGTTTAACCTCCACCAGACAATGGACTCTCACGTTGAACGTCAGCTTAAAGCTGTAGCATGTAATAAAAAAAATTAAAAAAAAGCTTTTTACATATGTATTGAAACTTTTGCGGTTGTAACATGAGACAGATAAGCTCTGGGAAAAATAAAAAAAAAGATCTCTGCTTCCTTCCCGTATTCTCCAGAACTAGTCAGCTTGATCAGAAATAACCAACCAGAGCCAGCACCAAACAATTACCCATGATCTGAGCCAGTTTTGATTTAGTAACTTAGGATTGTTTATTTTAATGCAACCTTTATTTGACTTAGAATTAAGATTTTCTTGTTTTACTTGACATTATTTGATAATGTTTGCAATGTTGTGAGATTTGACTCATGTATAATTTAGGCTTTAAGAACCTTACTGTTAAGTATTGTTTTACTAATTGCGGATTTTTCAATTGTCCTTTTGACTGAGTAACAGTTTTATTGTGCCTGGCAAGTATTTTGTATGTTTTTTGTCTAAATCTGGTGAATTTATTGCTAGATAATTTTTCCATTTTGCCAGATAACATAGAAACATTCATATCTAAAATGGAAAAATTAACCAGATCATAGCCAGATGATCGGCTATGATCAATGATCGGCAGTGATCGGCCTGGGAGGAGCTTGATCTTTTCACAGACTCAAGTTATAACATGACATAGTGACAGTTTTAACAAATATGTAAAAGATATTTTTCCAAAAAATTACATACTGTAGCTTTAACACAACTTAATTTGTATTGTAATACTAAAAGATTTTTTAGCATCCTATTTTCTGTTATCTTACCATCCCCTTGCGGTAGTATTTGAGTTAGGTTTTGTTTTATTAAAATTCAGTCTGTCCAGCATTTTTTGACAGCTTGTTCAAGTCTTCGGTATCTTTGTCCGTGAACAGTGTTATTGTGCTTAAATGTTGTTTGACATAAGTTTGTCTGCTACTTAAGTTTTTGTGTCATCTTTAACTTGTGAAACGTGTCCAGCCTTCGAGCACTACATGTTAAAGTTCTGTCTTTCAATGTTTGTACTTGAGACGTGCAAACTGTTCATGTATGGTTCTTTTTATGCTTATTTTTCAACTTAAAAAGAGATTAAAGTTCAGATGACTCAACATGTGGAGTTTTTCTTCTTTTTGTTCACTATTTGTAACGCAGTCAAGCACACCTGTGTAAGGACAGAATATCATTTCTGAACATGACTAAATTATTTTTCCCAAGAAATTTTTCTGCAGCCACTTTTCAAAATACTGAATTTCAAAATTCAGTATACTATGGTATAGATAGCAACTATGGTAGATAAATATGTTTTTATCTACAAGGATGAGGTCACCGATCAAAGATATCAGTGACCTCACTGATATCTGATATCTGATAACTGTTGTATTTCCCTGGTGTCTTTTGAAAGTCACCAGGGAAATACAACATAAAATCTAACTGTAACCCGAGTCGGGTGTAAATGGACTATAAGCCATGAAGATTGTTTCTGGGTACCGCTTGCTCCCATTGTTTTTAACCATAGCTGCAAGAGCTGTACCAAATAAAAATAAAAGGGAGCTGTGCTTCGTTCAGTGGAACAATTTGCTGAACAAAAATAATGCTTGAGGAAATCCACCGCTACAGGAATGGGCTGAGAACAGAGGCGGCGATTCGGCACAAGGTAAGTCAATGTGTGTGTGTTGATGTATGCGTTTGTGTTATATGGAGTATGAAATTATTTTTAGGCAACTTCTTAGTTTTTGTTTATATGACAAGTATTTAAAATACATTTAACATGCCCCTCCGATACCGGGCAACGCTTAAGCCTGAAAATTATTCAATTGCTCTGTTCCACCAACACCGAGCAACACGATCCACACCACACAGGTAGCCGGTCAAATTGAAGTCCAAAATCTTCGCTTTACAGCGAAGAAGTGCCACCGATTCACATAAAAAATCCGCAGACTTTTCTTTGCAAATAGTAAAGAATAGTTTATTTCCCAAATCCCAAAAATATGACATCTACCTTTGCTGTTTCATAATTATAACCCACGTTGGAGTGAATTTTTCCACTTGGCTTCTATAATCTGTTTTTGTGCTACACAGACCTAATTTCTCTTTTTTCCCCTCTGAAATTCTGCTTAGAAAATGAGGCTATTACATCACCCCGCTGCTTTTATTATTGTAGTGGTAAATTTATGTTTGCCTGGACTTTTATAAACTAATGCCTCTTCTATGCATAATTCTTTTGTATTAGTGTTGGTACAGGCAAACACTATGCTGCGTCTACTAGTAGTTTAATTTCAGCTACATACTTTCAAAAGCATATTCAGATTTTAACATGCATTTTCTAAGTAGTAAATATTTCAGTTCACTCTTACTCAGTAACTTCAGTGATGTTACACCTCTGAAATATTTTTTGCAGTTTCTTTAATTGTGATACCAGAACTGTTTGACTTAAACATTTAATTTTCTTAGATATTGTAAATTTATTTTCAAGCAATACTCTCAAAAAGAGCTTAGAGTTTATCAGATTTTGATTACGTTGGTAATCTGTACCAACTACTGGTAGTGATATTTCACAGATGTAGTGCTGGTCAACCTCCGCCAGACAGTGAGCTCTCACACTGAACAGCTGCTTAAAGCTGCAGCATGTAACTTAAAAACAAAAGATTTTACATGTGTATTAAAACTTTCGCTGTCCAAACATAAGACAGATAATCTCTGAAAAAGAAAACGTTCTTTGGAGGTAGACACCAGCACCCCTCCCAACCCCAGTAGGGATGCGGGTCTATAGAAAATGGATGGATGAATGGATGTTATCTTTACAGATTTGCTACATAATCATAAGGTGAGTAATAGTGAGAATCTATAAAGATCCTCTCCTTACATCTCTGTTGCTACACACTGCTTAATTCCGATTTTTTGTGAAATCTTGATTTTTTTTGAGTGGTCATTGTATGTGATCTGCTGTGTGAACTGCGAAGAACCTAAAAGTCTAAAAGTGTACCAAATGCCCATCAGAGGACGCCGTAACGTCACACTTAGTGACCATGCTCAGTGGAAGTAAACATGGATGCCAATGGTGTAGCATATCTTGCAATGTTAAAGTTGTTGTCCAAACTGAAGCCAGCACATTAACAACTTGATCCTCATTATTGCCCACCATTTTTCTTGTTTCTCTTATCGTTTCCACATATCGGGACAAAGAATAGCGATGTTTATCAAGTATCAATGGCTTACAGGTTGGAACAATGTGTTTTGCTGTACAGCAGTGTATATGTAGCATAACATGACTCAGTACTGAGTGAAATGGCTTCAGTATTACATGATCTGTCTGAGTCGGGAGTTCCAACACAGAAACAAATGTTGCATGATTTTATATGAGATATAGAAAGAGGCACAGCTAAATCTAATTGTACAGTATGGTTTCAGACAGCTCCAGGTGTGACAGCAGTCAAGTCGCTCAGCTCCTCACCAGTTGCGCTTGCTGTCGAAGAAGCGGACGAGGAAGAGTTTCTCTGCGGACCTGAACTGCATCTGCTCTCCGGCTCTGAGAACGTCCAATGGTGGAATGGGAAGCTCCACCCTGCTGTGCTGACATGACGTCCTCCGAACTCTGGGATTCACGATCTGTAAAGACCCGGGACAGACTGTAAGCTAGAAGAGAAAGGGGCTGCGCCCTTACAGATAGAACAATCTGCATTTCATGGTGACAGACGGAGCTGCTCTGAAAACGCCCCACGACCAGAGAAGAGCATGCAGGCCGGCCCAGAGCAGGACAAGCTGCTTACACACAGCCACTACACCAACCCAGTAGTTCACATCACAAGCTACAGCATGGAGAATGGCAGAGGGCAAATGGGACCAATGGGGCAGATGGGGCATGAGGACAGACTGACACACACACTCACCAGGGCAGGGTACCAGGGATATCCACTACATTTAGCCCAAACTAGCTTAAGAGGCTCCAGAACAAATGGAGAAGCAGCGGTGGGACTCCACACTTCTACAGGAACAACAACAAGCCAGTTATGAACAGGACACACTGTCTGCACAAACACTCACACACACACACTCAGCAATAAACTGCTGTGTGTGTGAAGAGGACAGACCAACTCCAGCCCCGTAAACATGGGGTGTGTGTGTGTGGAAGGGAGGGAGATGGGGGCAAACGGGTGTTTTTCTGGTTCACAATCAGAAAAACAGACAAGTAAAAGACCAGAGAAATGCTGTGCCGTGCTCCTCTCCAGCTGCTCTATAGAGCCGCACTGCCACACCCTCCCTCCCCAGTGTGGGTCCTAGCCCCTTCCCTCACTCCCTTGCAGAGCAAATGAAATTGATCCATTCTTTGGGTTTGGTCCACAGAGAAGGAGAGGAACCCAATGAGCCGTCTGAGGGTGCTTCCTGAAGAGACCAGTGCCCGGTCAGAGGGAACCCTCCTGCCTCCACAAATCCCCGGTCACCAGTGGGTCAGATGCAGGACTGGCGGCATGGGCAAGCATTGGGTAGCATTACACACCCACAGTCATACATGGATTGGAACCTGTTTTTTTTTGGGGGGGGGTTGGGGGGATTTAACCTCAAAGTGGACAACTGTTATTCATATCTCAATTTTATACAGTAGGGGCTCTTGCACTTCTCGTATTTGTCCGTGTTGACACATGCACTTTTTCCAGTCTTTCCAATTGTTTCATCCATTGCCAACATGTTGTAATGCGTTTTTCCGAGCCTCCTTTAAACGCAACATGATTGTCGGTTTCAAACCTGTGCAGCAGTGACAGAGAAATGCTGCTGCTGTGCAGAGCAGCACAGATGTGTGTTAGAATCATGGCAGCAAACCAGCAAAAACTAACAGTGAGTCAAGTAATGGATGGATGCAGATAATGTTAGCTAAATGATGACCAGCTAAAGTCAATATAAGCTTGTTAACAAGATCAGGCTACTGACTTTGTCATCTATGTTCCAAAGTGGGTAGTACTGGTTACATTTACCTGAGCAGCGTTTTGGGAAAAACAGTAATTATGAGTAGTTTTACTGCACTGTAATTTTTTTTTTCTTTTGCTTGAGAAATTATTGCTACTCTTAGTTAAGTAGATTAATTTTGCTTTAAAAGGAATAGACTTAAGAGATTGGAAACATTAGATTCTTAGATTTCTGCAGCGTACGAGTTAATGTTTATGCAAATTTGAGCATAATTACTGAACACTTTATATATGTCAACCTTATTATTTTGTATAAATAAACATGGTTATTTTAGTTGAAAAGTAAGATAAAGGTTTGTTTTTGTTTTTATATTAACATAAAAGCTTATTTACTCAGCCCACTCCCCCAAAATAAGCCAGTGGCCCCCCTGCTAAACTCATCTGGAGCCAGGGCTAGTGAGATGGGGGGTTCCAGTCTGACGTTTGGACCAATCTGAGGGCCAATATATTTGTTTCAGCATTAATCGTCTTAATATTTTGGTCACTGAAGAAAACTTATTTCTCATTGAATCGTACCGTGACAGATCAGATTCCAACCGAAAATAATTTCAGCAGTCTTGTACCTTGTTACAATAATGTTACTATAACTAATAAAAAAACATGTTGAATTACATTTGGAGTGAGGAATAAGAGTTGTTTTTCTGATATTATAAACTGGTAAAGTTTCCTCCTGCTTATGATCTTCTCCGTCTTGTTTTATTCATTATCTGCTCACACAGATCAAACCACGAAGCAAAAGAAATATAACAGGAGCTATGCTGGTATCCTAGCAACAATCACAAAGGTAGCAGAGGGTGGCCTGGGGAAGTCTGTTTCAGCAAGGGAGCAGATACTTTTCTCACCTGAAGAAATCTTGGCAGTCTTTGTGAATTGCCCATTGTCAGCACAGCTCATTAGAGAACTTTGGTCATCTACGGTGCTTCGCCTCGCCGCCGTAGGGCGACCCTTCACACCTTTAGACACCATGAAAGTGCTGGAAGAGATCAGGTGAGGGCCACATTTAGAAAAACTGAACAAATTAAGTTGGAAGATCATTGGTCATATCTCCCATCAGAACCCACCTGGAGTCACAGATGACGCTGTTGCTAGACGATATGCTGGACTCTGAGGCGCATCGCCGCCGGGGCTCCAGAATGCGTGGAGACACAGAATCCAGCTTCTCCTCCACCAAGAAGCCGTTAGTTAACCCTGAAGCAGAAACACACACATCACGTGTCACTTGTCAGGAAAATTGCAGTTGCCATCAGCAATCTTTGTGCTTATGTGAAGCTCAACCTGTGCCAAGACGTTTGATCGGCGTCTCTTCCTCCTCTTTCTGTTCTTCCTTCTCATCTTCAGCACTGCTGCTGCGGGTCCTTTTCTTGGGGACCAGCAGGGTCTCCAGGCGAGGAATCACCACCGACAGGAAGGTTTTAGCACCCAGTAGGGGTGGCGATGTAGCAGGCAGCTCTGGGGTCATGGGTGCTTTCTGGGGGCTGGCACTCTTGGACTTACGGAAGATAGTGCGTTGGGGGAAGCTGCCTGATAATTCAGAGGGAAGGTTCCTGTTGGGCAGCAGCTGTTCTGGGAGGGGCCTGTTGGTGGGATTCGAGGTAGAGGAGCTGGTGTTGTCATCAAGCTGCAAGGGAGCCTGTTCTGACAGGTGTGCAACAGGCTTCGGAGTGGGGGGCACTGAGCCGCTTGGTGAGACTTCAGGCTTAAATGAGGAGCTGAGCCGCTCTGAGGCTGGTAGAGGGACGGGAACTAATGGGCTTGCCAGACCCAGCTTTTCCTCACACTGGCTGGGGCATTGTGGGAGATCCAGGGCAGGGGGTGTTGGATGTGGAAAGAATTTCTTTAAGCCAATCTGGCTGCGGACCTCCATTATGGCCTTCTTGAGGAGCTTGAGCCTCTTGGTGCGGGACGGGCTGTGCTTCATGGCCGTACTCAGGTCCAGCTTCTCCAGAAGCTCCTTCAGCTGCTCCTCCAGCTGCGTGTGCTGACGGTAGGAGGGTGCCAGCAGCCGGTCCACTGAGAAACAACAGCACAGCATCATCGTAGTGTCTTCATCTCCCATAGCATTTTTTTATTCAGATGATAAATTCTGCTGAATTTGATTTAATGGTTTCAGTATACATAAATTAAACGATTTTAAATTGTTTAACATTTAAATAAAATCTAGTAAGATTTTAAGGAGTTGGCAAGTTTACTTTGTAAAAGTTCAAAGAACAATATTCATAGTTAAATTGTTTTGTTACCATAACTAAAATCTGATGATGGGAGTTTAATCTTTGAGTTTGAACAGTGTTCACAAAAACAAATTAGTAAACTGCAATTATAACTTATTGCTTTTTAGGTTGGCTAATTAAACTACTCCCCCTCTTCCAGATTTTACTAAATCTAACACAGAAGCTGTTAGAGCTGCTGATGTTTTTAGCAACAAAAGGGGCCCCCCCAAGTCAAATTCTGCTCCAGGCCTCATGCAGCCTTGCACCTGCCCTGAATGATGAGTTAAATCCCCTGCACTGTGCAGAGATGAGCAACAAACGGGAGATTTAATTCAATGTTGCTAATGTGGCTTTAGTAGCTCTTCCATTTCGTGTCTGTTGAGTTTTTAACAAGGGACACAGAAACTATTTTGGTTAGTCCAGTAAATGGGACGAGTTTCTCTGATCTCCACGCAGTCGCACACATAATCTCTGGCCGACTAACTGGACAAAGATTTGACATGGTTTGATGCATCTTGTAACCAGAAAAATAATACTAAAAGTAAAATAAAACCAGCGTGAGGCGTGACTGCGAGGTGAGCACAACAGCTCCTCACCGGGCTGAACCTGCATGGAGAGTTGATTAACCACAAACACCGACCAACCGGCAGCACAGACATAAATTTTATCAGCTTAGACAGACACAGAGCCACACGCTGGGCAGCATGTGGAAATTTAAAAGCCACACAAAATTCTTTGTTCATAAATATAAATCATTTTCAGTGTTTGGCCCAGCTTTCAGTGCATGAACTATAAACCTATCTTCTGTAAACATATTTTTTAGCTTTTAGGAATAAATCTGCTCCGCCGGTGAAATGCTCAGAGCAACAGAGACGCTTGCAATTTGGCTTTAAAAAAAAAAAAAAAAAAAAAAAAAAAACCATAGTCAAGAAAGGTTTAGCCTGGCAGTGGGGCCAGTAAAGCATTTAATTCACTGGGGGAAACCCTGCATTTGATATTTTAAACTTTTTTAAACAAATAAAAAACTGCAAAGTGGGGCGTGCAATATTATTCGGTCCCTTTCTGTGTAGCAAACTCATTCCAAAAGTTCAGTGAAGATCTCTGATTGATCCAATGTTGTCCTAAATGACTGATGATAATAAATAGAATCCACCTGTGTTTAATCAAGTCCCTGTATAAATGCACCTTCTCTGTGGTAGTCTCAGGTTTGTGTTTAAAGCGCAGAGAGCAACATGAAGACCATGGAACAGACTAGGCAGGTCTGAAATACTGTTGTGAAGAAATTTAAAGCCGGATTTGGATACAAAAAGATTTCCCAAGCTTTAAACATCTCAAGGAGCAGTGTGCCATTGAAATGGAAGGAGTTTCAGACAACTGCAAATCTACCAAGACCCTGCCGTCCCTCTGAACTTTCATCTCGAAAAAGAAGACTGATCAGAGATGCAGTCAAGAGGCCTATGATCACTCTGCAGAGATCTACAGCTGAGGTGGGAGAGTCTGTCCACAGGAGAACAATCAATCGTACACTGCACAAATCTGGCCTTTATGGAAGAGTGGCAAGAAGAAAGCCATTTCTCAAAGATATTCATAAAAAGTCACATTAATATTTTGCCACAAGCCATGCGGGAGACGCTCCAAACACGTGGAAGAAGTTGCGTTCGTCAGATGAAAACAAAATTTAACTTTTTGGCCACAATGCAAAATGATATGTCTGGCGTAAAAGCAACACAGCTCATCACCCTGAACACACCATCCCCACTGTCAAACATGGTGGTGGCAGCATTATGGTTTGGTCCTGCTTTTCTTCAGCAGTGACAGGGAAAATGGTTAAGATTGATGGGGAGATGGATGGAGCCAAATACAGGATCATTCTGGAAGAAAACCAGTTGGAGTCTGCAAAAGACCTGAGACTGGGACAGAGACTTATCTTCCAACAAGACAATAATCCCAAACATAAAGCAAAATCTACAATGGAATTGTTCACAAATAAACATTTCAAGGTGTTAGAATAGCCAACTCAAAGTCCAGATCTGAATCCAATCGAGAATCTGTGGAAAGAGCTGAAAACTGCTGTTCACAACGCTCTCCTTCCAACAGACTTTATTTTTTGGGCAATTTGCTTAGTTTCTGACCGTCATGCTCATCTGGGTGAGTGTTGGTAGTTGTGTGCCGCTTTTCCTGCTGTCTGATCACTCCGGTCCAGATGTCTTTTTTTTCTGCAGTGAGCCTCGATAACTCACCAAACTCTGTCAATGCTTGTTTTTAAATGTTGTATTAAATTCGCTGTGTTGATGGATTCTGATGTGATTTTTCCATCGCAACAAGCAAACTTCCTTATTCACTCTCAGTGTTAAAGTTCCACACGACATTGCTTAGGATTTGCTACTGCTCACTTGCGTAATGTGAAGTAAAGGGGAAGATGTGCTGCACGTTGGGCCTCTGCAGGCTGCTTTGCAGCCTGCAGAGGCAGATCTGGTGATCGGTTTTTGTGATCGGCAATAAGAAACAGTGATTGGCGATCACCAATCACATACTTTTTCACAGAAATCGGCCGATCATGATTGGTGACTGATCGATCGGCACACCTCTACACAGTACTACTACTATTTTCTATTGATATTATGATATATATGTATTGTTATTGAGTTATTGCCCAGCCCTAAGTCAAAGTCCTCCTAATCACTGGTCTGGGTCTGGCTCTGGGTCAGGGTCGAGTCCAGAGCCTCACCTTGTCTAAACTGCTGGAGGGTTTAGACAGATATATTTACTCATATCTCTGATTCATGGCTCTCATCTTGGAGACACAGCTGTTTCTCGTGTCAGAATGCAAAACTGCTGACATGAGCTTCAGTGGGAACAGTTGCCCATGCATTAGATACTAGAGCTGTCCTTCCAGCTTTCAGTGATCTCATGACTGTGTTTCTGTGTTTGGGCTAACCATAACTCCAGTGTGTGGGGGTTGTTTAGTTCAGACTCTCAACAACTGTCAGCAGATCCTTCACAATAAAAGTTGAGATGATAGTCTCCTGTTCCAGGATAGGGTCAGTGGTTGGTTAGAGGGTTTTTGTTCTTTGATCTTAGGTTCTTATTCTGTTCACTAAAGGAATTTAAGATGTTCTGATAGCCCTCTAAACTACTAGCGGGCATGGAAGGTGGACATGGCCTCCATGTCCACCTTCCATAAAATTGTTGAATGATTCTTGCCAACTCCTGCTTCACTCCTGTCCTAACCGGAAGTATTCACTCACCATCCTCCCAGGAGAAAGGAGCTGGGGCCTCCAGCTGCGGGGCTTCTGGCAAGTGCAAGCAGCTGGGGAAGTTAAAGCCGATCCGATCCACCTCTCTGCGAGCTCTCCGTAGGATGACCCCTCCATGGTCCAGCATCCTCTGAGCCGCCTTGTAGAAGAACGTTTCCTTGGCATTGTACGTCATGCAGTTAGTAATTATGAGATTAAAGTCATCCTCAAACTCATCAAGGCTGCAATAACTGTGAGAATCAATTCGTTTCCTCATAGTTGAGAAGTCCATGGGCTTTCTGATGTGCTCCAGGTAGTCAGGGACCTGCAGGGGCAAACAAGACACAACGAGGCTCAGAACATGTAGAGCAGGCGTCTAAAACTCCAGTCCTCCAGGGCCAGCGTCCTACTTCAACCTGCTTCAGCACATCTAGCTTCAACGTTAGCTCATTAGCAGAGATTTGTTGAGCAGGACTTCATGCTAGAGATGAAGGCCAACCATTTAATTCCAATGTTTAGGACGGAGGATAAATCTGAAAGTTGCAGGACTCTGCACTTTCAGACCACTGCTTTAGAGAGACTGTAAATTAAACTTTCAGACAGAACAGCTGTTACACATGGATAGTTATTTCATACAGTCTGTGAAAAGAATGACTAAGTGTTACAAACCTCTTTAATGCAGACAGGCTGTGCGAAAATGCTGTACTGGTCCTTGTCCTGCAGCTGACTGAGCACAGCTCTCAGCAGGATATTGAAGGGAGTCAGTTGCAACTCCAGCACCGACTGATGCAGCTTTATCTGCAGAGAGAATAACAGAGCATCTGCTCACAGCAATCATTCTGGTGCAGGAACTGATTAATTAAACTGATAAATCAGAGCAGACAAATACTTTTTATCCTCATAGTAGCTTTTTGCATTTTCTTACACTAGAGTTTTTTGTGACAGATCAACAAAGTACAAGATAAAGGTCAGAAGGAAAGAAAATTGAATATCCTTTAAAATGTGGAGACAAGCTGGAAAAAGGGCTTTTTCTGGGTTTTGTTTGTCTCCTCATCTAGAAAGACCAGATTTAGACAAGTGACATCAAAGAGCAGATGTTGGTTGGTTATTGTAGGGGTTCCAATCTGTCTTTATTTTCTTTATGAGGTATTTAATGTCTATCGCTGAAGTAACTAGAAGGGCTTGTCTGGTTTGTCATTGCTCTATTACTGAAGCATTAGTTGCCAGGTAATGGGATCATGAATGGACTAAAAATGAGCAGACCCAGTGAAACTAATCAGCAGCACTGTTTTTTTATTCACAGTGTTTCAGGATAACTGAGTCAGACAGAACATATTCTAGATTTAAATCTGTGAGACAAATGGAATACTTGGGCAGATTTCATCGGAAAGTTGTTGAATAGTAATGGAGCACTGATAAAGTGAGAGAGGAGTGACTGTCTCTACCTCGTCCCTTTTCAGCTTCTCCCGCTTCCTGATGAGCTCCAGCAGCAGCCGGGTTCGCTCCAGGTCATGGCGCAGACGGTGCCACACTTTCAGCTGCTCCTTTAGAGCCTGATTTGTCTCCATACGCTCCTGAAGACATCACAAAACATTTGTGATCAGTATTAGGAGGATATCGAAGCATTGAGGGTGTGAGTGTGATGGGCAGCATTGACCTTCTGCTGCTGAGCTTTAGGGGGTTGAGGGTTGGCCTGCAGACGGCGGATCAGAGGCACGTTGTTCCTCGACTGCCTCTTCAGCACCCAGTAACTCAGCAGCCGCTCAACAAACTGCCGCTTCCTCTGAACTGCTACCTGGTTCAAGATGGCATCAAAACTGGGCCAGACAGGAAGACACATTTATGAACAGAACACCTTGGACTGTGGACATTAGACACTTCTAATCTCCAACACTAGATTTGTCTAATTCCCACTAAATAGTTGGACTCTTTGCTTCGAAAATGTTCTTAAAAAAAAAAAAAAAAAAAAAAAGAGAGTCTGGGATCAATTACCTTGATGCAGTGATGCTGGGCCCCGGGTTAGCTTGGGTATCAGGTTCTAGTTCTGGTTCTGACTCTGCTTTTTTCATCTTTTTCTTCTGCCAGCTTTTGGAGCGAGGCTTCCCCCTCTTTTCTGCCCGCTTGTGACAGGCTCCGTTCTTGAGACGGAGCTCGTCGTACACATTGAGAGGCCGCTGGTCGCAGCCTTCGGGTGTGTGGCTACAGCAGTAGGCGGTCTTCTTCACAGAAAAGGTGGTTGTGCCAGACTCAGTGAGCTCTTTGACGGGCTCCATCCTCATGTAGAGGCCTGCCTTCTGGGCGCAGCTGACATGGAAGGCAGTATAACAGTTGATCTTGTCACATTGGATGCAGGCCCCAGCACCCTTGGCCTTGCACAGGTAGCATGTGAGTTTCCAGCGGGCGGGGGGGATGTTGCGGACGCCATCAATGGGCTCGATGAAAACTGTATCAGAGAAGCCAACCTCGGGGACCCACATGGCACAAACCACGTGGCCCCAACGATCATCATCTGTCTTTTTCAGAGCTCCTCCACGATTCGGGCAGAAGAGGCAGTCGGCTGGCCGTGATGGACGCTGTAGGCAATGACGGCACAGCCACTGACCCTCTGGGATGTACGGCACGCCGTAGCACTCCTGGTGCACGGCGATGTTGCACGAGTCACAGAAGAGAATGACATTGCTGTCAGCTCCGTCTCCGTCCATGCAGATGCAGCAAACAGCATCTTCATCCACCAGTGACTGCAGGTCACTCTGGCCCTGTGTAGCTAAGAACAACTCTTTCTCAAAGCGGTCCATGAGGAACTCAAAGAGATTGTGTGACACCTGGCCAATGCCCTCACTCTTCCTCTTCTCGTTAATGATCTCCAGCCAGGCGTAGTCCTCCTCGTCCATGTCGTACTCCACTTCCTCATCCAGCTCCTCGGTTGTCCTCTCAGAGTATTTGTAATACATGGCTGGCCTTTTTGGCACCACCGGCAGATTGTACTCCACCATCCTGACATTTGGCTCCAGGAGGCTGCCCAAGCTGCTGCCATGTGAAGCAGTGAGAGCTCCACTCTTCTTCTGCTGGTTCATTTTGAGGCGTACAGAGCGAACCAGAACCTGCTGGGGCTTCTCGTTGTTTTCTTTGTTGCTATTGCACTCCAGGATCTCCTGAGCCGTAGGGTCGTCGTCAGCGATAACATCCAGCTTGTCGTAGATGCTGAGCCGGTGCACTCGGCCATCCACTTCCAGCTCTACCATTCGCTGAGCTTGTGCGTATGTGAGAGTCTCTCTGTTGGGGGAGGGCTTGATAGGAGAAGACTCCCTCTTTAGCGTGGTGGAGCGACGATTTTTGCATTTTTTCTTCATGATGAAGATGTCAGGTTTCTGTAGAAGAGAGAGGAAGTAACTGTCAATGACTTACTGATGTAATGGTATGGTAGAAAAGTGAAGAACATCACTTGATGATCGTTAACAAGCTTTCTGGAGCAACACCAGAAAGGTGTGACACAATGACCAACTCAAACTCAATGCAACTTTACTTACGCCTTCAGATGACAGCATTTGTAGTGAGAATGTGTATCCAGAAAGCTTTGACCTCTTTTAGCCACCCAACATGTAAGCTTTAGCCAGATGCTACAAGTTTTAAATAAGATAATTTTATCGACACACCAACCAAGCTTTTCCACTTTTCCACATTTGTCACATTAGCACAGAAGCATCAATGTGTTTAACTGAGTTTGTGTGATAGATCAACATCAAACAGCTCATACTCTTGAAGTGATGCATGATTTTCTGAAATCTTTCAAAATAAGGTGGGGCATGGAATGCATTCATTTGTATTCAGTACCTCTTTGAGTCCATTTACATTTTCTGGTATTTCAGCAATGTCTTCATCAGTCTGACTAAAACCTTTTGCAGAAGAACACCCATTAGAACAATGGTCAACAGACCATTAGACCATTATCAGTAAGCCTGTTGCAATAGACAATAAATCAATTAAAATGAGCTTGATAATAAAATGAGGGCAATAATATTGCTTGTTTATTTTTGTTGTGTCTCTCTTTCTACCAAAAAGACTGGATGACAAAAAACTTCTGGTACCTCAAATTGCTCTTCCCCTCTTGCTTCCTTGGTAACAGCAAAATACAGAGGTAGCAGTTTCTCTTCCACTCACGCTGAACCCAACACACAGGACACCAAAGTGACAAAGTGAATTTTTAAACTTTTTGAACAAAAGTTTAAAAATTATCAACTTTCTTTTGTCGCTACACAAAAAAAAAAAAAAAAAAGTTGTGCATGTCTGCATGTATGAGCTAGAAATTTCACACGCACAAATTATGCTATTCGCTCTTCTGGATGAAGGCAAGCTACTGTTGCCTCAAGCTAGATAGAAAATGAATGGAGAGGGAGCAACGCTGGCTACTTTCAAAATTAGCTATCTGCTGAGGTAATGGTGGTAGGTGGCCTCCTACCACAGAGCGTAGGATAAAGCCCAATGCAGGAGCCAGGGAAATGCTGGTTTAAAAGCAGAATATTTCACCTGCATTCTGGTAGTGCTCCCAAACATTTAGTTCCAAACCAATCTACAATTATATTGCTGGCTTTAAGGCTGGTTGAAGTGGTGACCAAATTGCAACATTTGTTATATTTTGAACTTCTGCATTTCTCTTTCACACTATACAGTATCAAACCAACAAACTATGAGCAATCATACTCCCTCCTCCCCCACCTATGATGACACTGCACCAAGAAACACTGGAGGAAATGAAACTAAAATCTTGGAAGAAACCACTGAGCGCAACTTCCTTCAAAAATGTAGATTTTTGGAAGGAAGCGGTCAGCTTTTAGCTGGTGGACGATTTTGTTTTTTCCTCTCCACCATAGTTTTGATTACACATTCATACCTCCCCAAACGAACTGGACTGGAGTTTGATTAAAGCGGACTAAGCAGGGCGGGTGGGAATGATGCACCTAAGAGTCAGAATAGATGGTAATTGTTCAATTAGCTAATATTTACTGCAGTCCAAACAGTATATATTAGGGCTGAAACAATTCCTCGAATGATTCGAGTACCTCGATCATTAAAATTCACCGAAGAAAATTTATTTGTCTCGAAGCTTTGTTAACTTATGTTTTATTATTTAGTGCACTGTGTTCCGGCCGGAACATTAGTTGCTTTGCACGGAGCTCTAACTTCCACTTCTGAGTTGTTGACAAAAGTTAAGTGTTAGCAGCTTAACATCCGATTTTCAAGTTCAGCCCGTGGGGATTTTATTGATTGATTATAATGCCCGGGTTTTTATCGTTTTGGGGGGACCAATAGGCATCCTTAAAATGACTGGTGTTATGCCTGGAGTACTGCAGCCTTTCTCCTCCGGGAGCTGCTGGTTCAGAGTAAACGGCGGGAAGAGCGATGCAGGAGTATTTATACAGGTGAGCGGATAGACTGAATATGGTAGGTGAGTAGTTGATGCTTATAGTGCAAGTGTAGCTTTATGGATGAACCACACAATAAATTTTATATCATCCAGGTCTGAACAAATAACTAATGGGTGCCACAGCGCATTGTGGCGATATGTGGTAAATATCCCAAATACAGCTTCGCGGCAGGACTTCACTGAACCAAACCACTTTATTTGGTTCACTGAACCAAATAAAGTGGTTTATTTGGTCCATCATCTAAGGCCATGATTGCCTTAGATCATGGACTGAAAACAAACATTTTTGATTGATGGACTATTAATCACCCTGCATACAAAAGAATGGACTTGAATAAGAGAAAAACCTCTTGGGTGCCATTAGGTTTTGGTTTTTTTTGGTATTATTGTCTTCCTGTTGTGTTTATTGTTTATACTTATAGGATAATCTTATTATTATTGAATACCTTCCTAAATATATGAAAATATATACGTTTGAATACAATAACTTAAATTTACTTTCCGTTTGATAGTGTTTTATTCACACGGGCTCCTCAGCTAAACCTTTCTGACTGCCTATTACCATATTTGGCTGTAGTCAGGCGCCTAGCCTTAATTAGCATTACACCTGCTTCTTTATTATTAAATTGAATATAATTTCAGATCTTTGTATAACTTTTCTTCAGGTTAACTTAGAAAGTGAGCTATTATTGTTACAGGTTAATTTTCTAAACTACAGAAAAGTAAAAATGTAATTATGTTTTGGTTTGAGTTGTTCCATGTAATACATGCGGAATTTCCAAGAGTTGGATATTTAAGATCAACCTGGTTGTGTACACATTTAAAAGTTCGCTTTTTTTAATATGGCAGGAAAAGAAAACACGTTGGCACCCCCAATGACCGGATTCCCCAATGACCGGATGCTGGTAGTTGCAGCATTAACACACTGTGTTGTCAGCCATGTATTGAACAGCGCTTTGCACAGGGTGCAAATGCAACACGGAAACACGCATGGCTCTTAAAAACTTCCACACCTCTTCCGCTTTAAATGTGCCTCTCCCAGGACTTCCTACACCTTTAATTGAATGAATGAATCAACAAGCCTTGGTTGACTACCGGAAACGAAACGTTCATTGGATTAATGAAAGCCAAGCAACCAGGAGCAGCCGGATTCCAGATCCGCCTAAGGAGACCTTCCTACTGGTTGCGGAGCCCTGGCTAAAGCCGCTCTCAGCTAATTGTTGCGGAATAACGTTAACTTTACCTTGTTGACCCGGACCTAACCTCGAAGAAATAAAGCGTTGAAAACAATATCTAGAACGTGTCATCGCTGCGATAAGATAGACATGCCTCAAAGTTACCAGTCAGGACGACCTGATCATGCCCTCCAGACAGTCCGTGGCCTCTCTGCACGCCAGCTGAAAACATAAGGACACTCCGTCCAGGAATCAGGCTAACGTTACCATGCTAGCACAGGGGAGAGGAAATATGGCGACACAACAACATACTGACTCCACTGAAATGGTTTCTTTACTGAAGAATGCGACTTTTTATTTTATTTTCCCTGGAGTTTCACAAATTAGCAATGAAGACGTGGGGAATTCACGAAGGAAAACCTACCTCTGTGTTTTCACGAACTCAGTTTATAGAAACGGTAGCAATGGCGACGCGGCCTGTCGATAACAGCGGCAGTGAAATCCACAGTCGGGCCGTTCCATCCAAGGGCAGTCGTGGCTCTAGCTGAACCGAGTGGAAGTGACTGACTGGTATCCAGGGCGACGGAGATTGTTCCTGTGGTTTTACGTATGTATGGGAATAACTACTGACCGTTTGGACAACGAAATATAAGTAGGAAGTGGCACAGCTCAGCGGCAGACAGGGCTTCTCTTCCCCCACAACAATGCTGTAAGTCGCCACGTACTTACGTCATCACGTAAATACGTACGCCGGAAGTCTTTTCTCGGAAGGCGAGAGAAAAACGGTACATCCAGAGCTGAAAACATTTATATTTTTATTTATGTTGAATACGGAACTAAAACAGTCTGCTTCATTTATTTTGTTTAATTAATATCTTGTTAAGTTTTTATGTCTCTATATCACATTTTTTTAATTTTCTTGTTTTAGCTTCTCTCTACTTACTTTTTTACAATGAATTATTACATTGTGAAAAATGTAATAATGTATGTAAGTATTACATGTTCTACTGTCTCCATATCCATACCACACTCACAACTAAATGTTGGATGTTTACCTTTCAAATGTAAAGTTTTATTTAATCCAGTATGTCCAAGCCGCAAATTTGTCATTACTACTTGTTCTTTTTAATTTCCCCCTATTATTTCCATATCCCCTACTTTCTTTTGTATATGAAATAAATGACGACCTTTAGTTCATTCCTCCCACAATTGTTGCCATTCAGATTTCATTTGCTCTTAATAATTTATTTTATTTCAGATTTACAATACAATATTTTTGTGATTCTATTTTGTTTTTAAGACATCTTAGCTAAATGATCTGCCATATCATTCCCTTCGATATGAGCAGGTATCCACATAAACCCAATCTTTATTTGAGTTTGTGTCATTCTAAATATAACTTCATCAATTTCATATATCAACTCCATACAACTTTCAGATGAGACATTTAAAATAGACATTAGTGATGATAATATCTCTGAACATATAAGAACTTTTTCAATTTTATTTTGCTCTACCCACTGTAAAGCCATCAGTATCGCTAACATTTCCACTCTATACACAACTAAATGGTCATATGTTTTTTGTTTCATAAATACACCTAGTTCAGGAATAGCATAAGCAAATCCTGTTTTACTTGAAACTAAATCTTTTGAACCATCTGTATATATAATTGTAGAGGATTTATATATATATTCTTAATTCTGTAATTTACAAAACTTACCCAGTTATTATCTTTATTAACCTGCATTTCTTTATTAACCTCTAGATTAACATTCATATATGGAAACAACCAAAAAGTTCTAATTGGACAAGGCACCGCAGCACAGTTTCTCTTTCCCTGTAAACCTATTTCCCTAGTGCGTTTATCTGATGCCCATGCAAAGCAATCTATTTTCACTTTTCCACTCTCCCAGCAAGGCCTCAGGATTCTTACTGCTGGATTATTCTCCTCCTTATGTCCCTGCAAACTCACCCAATAATTCAGCATCATTTGCCTTTGTCTTAAATATAAAGGAATCTCCCCCATTTTCACCTGCACCGCCAAAGATGGAGATGTCTTCAAAGCTCCACAGCAAAACCTCAAAGCCTGATTCTGAATTACTTCTAATTTACTAATCACTGTTTTCGCAGCCTGCCTAAAAACTAGGCAGGCTGTAATCCAACGCTGATATGATCAACGCAACATAAATATTTTTTAATTAATTTTATTTGTGCCCCAATTTAATCCTGTTAAACACCTCATTATATTTATTACTTTTTTTTTACATTTTCCTTCAATATACTTTACCTAATCACCCCATAAAAGCTTGGAATCAAACATGATTCCTAAAAAACTATATTTACTTACTTTTTCTATTTTTTCTCCATACATTTTTCAATCAATTTCCTAAATTTTCTACCTACTGAATACAACAGTCTTTGTCCGACCTACTGAGAATTTAACTCCCCAGTTATAAGCCCAATTTTCAACAGATTTAATAGCATTTTATATTTTCTCAAATACTAATCTTACATTTTTCCCCCTCCTTCACAAGGCTCCATCATCAGCAAATAATGACTGCATGACATCCTGATCTACTTCTGTGAAACATCAGTAATCATGGTTGAAAATAATGAAGGACTGATAATACGTCCCTGTGGAGTTCCATTATCAATTTTATATTTATCTGATCTTGTTACGCCCATCTACATCTGTATAACTCTATTAAACAAAAAAGCTTTAATCCAATCATAAGCCCTTCATGTAATCCCCATTTTATATAATTTTATAAGCACTCCATCTTTCCATACCATGTTATAGGCTTTCTCAATATCAAAAAATATTGTTATCACTACTTCCCTATTAATTTGAGCTTTTCTAATATTCTTGTCTGCTGCCTCCTAAATTTCCCGTGTTCTGTTAAATTATCTGAACTATGGATCTTTGCAAATGTTCTTGCCATTACTTCTACTTTCTCTTCATTTGTTAGCCATCAGTATATATAATTGTAAAGAATTTCTATATATATGTAGATATATATATAAATATTTGTATTTTTATATATATAAAAGGCCCCTGCCCTTTTATTCCTGATGCCCCTAGTGCCCTGTCTATTTCTCCTCATTTTTTTAATCATTCCCCATACATTAGCTATTGAATCACAAAAATTTCTCCATTTTGTCTTCTCTTAAGTTGTTGAATTTCTTGTTTATCCAATCTGATTTTATCAAGTTTTTGTTTGAAACATAAAATTATTGTGTTAAAAGTACATCATATTTTTTGTTAATGTAATAACCCCCAAAGGGTTAGGAGTTTTGAGTGTAAGTGATTTTCTTCCAACAGCTCTACATTATATCTCCATTTGTATCAGTTCCCTGCCCTTTCCATAAATTGCTACAAGCATTAAAATCTGCACACCAAATAACTTGATTTCTATTTTGTCCCTGAATTTCTCTTAATTTATCCAACTCTAATCTTTCACATGGATTGTAATAATTTATTATTATAAATGGATCTGCATTTATCCAAATCTCCACAATGACAAACTCATCTTTTCCTCTCTTAACCACTCTAAATGGCAACCCCTCCCTAATAAAAATGACACTTCCCCCACCATTACCTTCAAACCAATCAAATCTAATAGCAGAATAATTTAAGATTTTAAATTCTAATTGGGGTTTCAACGAAGTTTCTTGTATACAAATAACCTATGGAGCTTCTACTAATTTATCAATAAAATGCTTTAATTCCAGTCCATTTGATATTAAACTTCTTGCATTCCATTGAAGAAGCAAGACCATAGTGTAATTATCCTATCCATGCTGCCTCCTGACTGGCTTGAGAGCTGAGGTCATCCTCCCATGTTAATTCATTAATTTTAATATGATTTGTGCCGTTTTCGCAATTACTTGAATTCTTTCTGTTTTTGACTTAATTTCCATTGTTGCATTTATAAACCCTGCAATAAATATCACTAGCTGAATTTTTTAAATCCACACACACTTTATTTTCTTTTGTTTGGTTTAACCTGTATTCATCCTGTTTTCCACCCCAACATCTGTTCTTTGCTTTGCCATTTTAACAGCCTCTGCATAGGATAATTTGTTGGGTATTCTGACTTGTTGAACCTGCACCTCCCTCTTCATTACTTCATAGCCCTCATATGCCACAGTTTGGCTACCTCCACAATTACATTTTGGCTGCCGACTCTTTTTGCACTGCTCATATTCATGATCCTCTCCAGGCTTGTGCAGAGGTGGGGGAGGAGGGGGGGGTAAAGGGGGCTTGAGCCCCTGCCCCTTTTATCCTTGATGCCCCTAGTGCCTTTGTTGAGTTTTTTTTTAGTTTTTTTATCTGTATGTCAGATGGCCTGTTTGTGCCCCTCAGCAATAATATTTAACTAATATTATTATTATTTTGATAATAATTTATCAAAATAAACTAGTCTGGCTGCCCTAAGTCTAATAATGATTCTCAGTTTTTGCCTCCATGTTGTT
>CAEGAD010051280.1:0-37657 GCA_903067055.1 Poeciliopsis paucimaculata | reverse complement strand
TTATATATATATATATATATATATATATATATATGTATGTATGTATATAAACATGCACAGGACTGAATTCACAGGTTTCAGATATTTCTTCAAATAAAGTAAAATTTCAGCTGATTTACATACTCCATCATGATACATGCATACTACAGTGAGTATGTGTCTTGTAAAAGGAAATGAAAATAGAATGTTTCACACTATGTAAAACTCACTAAGCAGTGGTGTTTCAAAGTACATAATTTGTTTTTTCCTGTTTAGATGTGACGTTTAACTGTGCTCAGTCTAAACTTGGACTTTAGTTTGAAAAGTGTAACACGGTTCTTGTATGAAAGGTTGAGCCTATTTCTGTCAAGGCCACCTTTTCTAATCAAGAGGGTCACTCAAGATAATTAGAATTAAAGGCCTTATCTCACCACCATGAACCTATTTCAGTAATAGTGTGTCAAGAACCATTGGGCCTTGGTATATTAGCTTCACAACCTGCATCGTCTTCCACATATTTCAGATATGCTCTATGGAAAAAAATCACAACTATTTGAATTTTCCATAATTAATTTGGAGTTACGGTCCACAAAAACATCAACAAATAGGTGAATCTCTGAATACAGAGCTGGGAATAAGTAGGGGTCCATTGTATTTACAACATGCTCCTAAAATCGCTCCTTTATATATATATATATAAATCTAACAGAAATGAGCTGTGAGTAATTGTTATCCTTTGCCATTTCTTATAATTGGACTGAACTGCACAGGCTTACTTGATAAAATAGCTGCTGGCCAGCTAGTTAAGAGCAGGGCACTGTACTTTCTACCTTACTATTTGTTTCAAGTGTAAGACTTAGGTTTGCTTAGGATTGTCACCTCTGTTAGGTGAATTGTAACGTGTTTGTATGCTTAACCGAGTATTTTTATTTACTTATTTATTTTTTTATGAAAAAAAGAAAAATATCTGGGCAAATCTGTTAAAGGGATGTTATGTTTTCCAAAAAATAAAAAAAGTCAGTTTGAAGATAAAAAAAATTACTTGAATCAATCGCAGATCAATTTTCTTCACTTTCTATAATGAATTAGCTGAAATGTCAGTAAGTGACTGTAAATTCTATAGTGATTTTTTTTTACAGTGAAAAAAAAAATTGATATACATCAATTCTGAAAATGAAAAAAAAATCAAAATGTTTGTTTTATGATTTTTGGCGGTCATCAGGGTTCTATCCTCTGCCATTAGAGTTTTAGACACTCATCTGAGTATGCATTTCAAAATATGATGCATGGGGATGAAAGCAAGGCTGCACACCACTTAGGTCTGTTGGAGGAGATGTGCCAGCCTCACCATATGCCACAGAAAACGGCAATTACAGAACAAATAAATACAATAAGCTATCCAGACAAAGAGCGACCAAAAGATTTTGATGAAATCATATAGTGGTCTTTACATTTTAAATTTTAAAGGAAAACATTTTTCATCATGGTTATATTTAGAATTAATCTTTATATAGCTACAATGGTACCTGCAATTGCAAATTATGGCTGGTATTAAGAATGCAAACTACATGAAGATGGAAAACTAGTAAGATTCCGCTTGTTTGCTGAGCATCATTTTCTATTTATATGCAAAAATTAAACCAAAGACATTGACTCAAACATGTTTAATTGAAGCAACTGTTTCACAGCGCAGCTGGGGTTATAATTTTGACTAATTAGCTCCTGTATAAAAGATCGATAAATTGGACGATTTCATATTCCTGTCTAAGATGCAAGAATGACAAGCCACTGTGATCAGTTTAGTGTAGCTTTCATTTTACATGCCCCATACTGGCCTGCAATGTTCTTTGAATTCGGCTTCTATAGACATGTCTCCCTGATTAACAGAGAAAACAGATTGCTTATGGTATCGCTTATAAAACTGTTCAAAATAGGTTTGTTGGCAACGCTTTGCTAACAACGAGGAAGCCTTCAGCTGCTGAAATAGCTAGTAAATTTTAAGTGGCACTCTGTCAAGACCGATCCCTCCAGTGGACCCAGTCACCGGACATTTGATGAGTTGCTTTGTCTGTTCCCCTCTCAATGTCAAAAAATCAGCAGGCACTCTGACTCCCTGATGGGGTCAGAGACCTCCGCCGCTGTGAGAGGGTGACCACGTTGATTCGAGGACACACAATCATCACCCACAGATAAAGGGGCTTACATTTCCTGAGATACAATTGAAACACCATGAGTCAGTGCCAAGCATATTAAAAAAAAATAAAAATAAAAAAATAAAATGTACACAAGATTGTAACACTTAGCTAGCAGACAAGTGGTGTCATTGCTATGAACGTCTGCAGTTATTTTTATCCAACATTTGGATCCTGTGACACATTGAATAATGCAAATCTGAATTCACCAACAAAGGAGTGGAAATGAAAGAAAAGACTGTATGGGGCAGAAATGGTGCCAGCGGCCCCATCATTTCATTTCTTTTAGCCCATGTGTAAATGGCATGCATTTTAATCCTTTTAATTATGGTTCCTCACTACAATTACCTCAAATTAAATTACTTTGCAAACCTCAGAAGGATACATCGCGAGTAGAGAAGAAGTGGATCCTTCTGTCAGGGATTTAACCTCAGTTTCTGGGTGACACACTTAGCTGTCTCCCCCACCTTGTAAATCCAATGCTATATTAAACTGAAATATTGAAAATACCCAAAGCCTCATACTCTACCCATTCTGGAACCCAATCAGGCCTCAAACTCATCTAAATCCCCTCTTTCCCAGTCTGACTGCATTCACTGGGCTACAGAGATTACTGCAAGGAACCCTGCCTGGCAGGCACGCCACACTTAAATAATCTCTGGGTGAAATCCCAGTGTTAATGTGGGGTTTCTGGATCATGGCACTGCAGCGTTTTGCGGTGCTCTGTGCCACACTGGTCTGGTCACAGATGACAGCATGCACCAGCAAGCGAAAGATGTATTGGGAGGGCGGGGGGGGGACTATCATAATGAAAAGAGGGAGAATAAGAATAGTGGTGAAAAGAATAGAAGAGAACGGGAACAGAGTGAAGAATTGCAAAACAACAATGTGGCATGAGGCGGCGGAGAAGATGAAAAGACAAGGCAGGGGAGGCATTGAGGGTGAGAGAGAAAGGGCTGTGGAGGCGAGATAGTCCCCTGAGTGGGACAGAAGAAGCTTGCCAAGGTCTAAATGACATTACTCTGCATGTTATATACTTCATGGCCTTGGGTGGGTGTCTCATGTGCCAAGAGATGCATAAAATCTTGACTGCTATTCTTACCCTTCTCCAGAGCTGACCCATAAACACACTCATCTCACACTTGAAGTGTGGCATCAAACCAAGGATGCTTAACGCAGAAAATAAAGTAATTACTTGATGTTTCAATTGCGGCGCAATAATTGCTTTAGTCCACAGGATAACCAAGAAAGTGAGAAGATAACATATGCCAGTAAAGGCGACAGCATAATGACAGGATTAGTGTAGGTCTTAAAGACTTCATCTTTCACAGATACACATGGAAAGGGAGGGGGAGGGAAGCTGCGAGACAAGGAAGACAATGAGAAATTTCTTTGAAGAGATGTTCTCCCTTAAAAACAAACCACCGGGCAAATAACTGTAAATTGAAAAGCACGTTTTTGTTTTTGTTTTGTTTTTTTCTTTTTTTATTCTAGTGGTGGTCCCTGTTAATTATTATAATGGCAAATAAAACAAATAAACAAATCCCTATCAAACACTGTTCTGCATCTGACTGATTCTTAAATATCGCTGCTGTCTCAATCATTGCTCCATCGCCTGTCATTGATTTTCTGATTTCTCTATTGTAATAAAATTTCTAATCAGTCAGGAGAGAAGACTATCAAATCAGCTGAAAAATCTCCTCAGAAGAGATTGTGTTTTAAATAATTTTACAATAACAAATCCCAAAATGTTAAAAAGGACATACAGTAATTATGTAGCACACACGTAGCACTACATTAATTCAATTAAAATCTATTAACTGTCTGGCATAAGTTCATTCTTATTTGCTTCAATTTACTTTGGATACTGATTCAACTGAAGATTGCTTTTCATACAGATAAAAAAAGATTCACATGCCGGGTGTTCTGACCAGCTTGAAGAAGGGTAATTAAGGATAGCATAACATCAACAACATAAGGTTGTGTCAAGGCCTTTGACACTTCTAATTGTATTTATCTAAAGCCTTGACTCCTCTGTCCCAGGAAAATTCATTAGACGGCGTAGCAGCATGAATTTCTAATACCAAACGTCAAGAGTTTTTGAACACAGGGCTTTGTGTTGTTGCAAGAGGTAGACGGGCTGGCATCGGCTGGTGTGTGTGGGGAGGCAGTTGGACGAGAGGAACAATCTGTACCAGTTAATTAGCACACACAAGGGGGCATCAGGACAGCTCTCTCTAAATCCTCTCCTTCATCTCATGCCCATCCACAACAAGGGCTGCTAGATTAACCTGCCGGTATTATCACCTCAGCCACTGGGGCTGTCGATACATAATAGAGCAGGGAAGTCAAAGCCAGAGATGGAAATTACAGATTGAAAGCAGAGTTTATTGGTCTTAAATGACGGCAGGGAAGAGTCATGTCATGTGTTTTAAGGTGTTTCACTTCATTTGGTTGCTAATTTGTCTGTTCCTATTATGGCTGAGTTGCCCTAAGAAACAGCTCACCTCAAAAGTGTTAAATTTTGCTCGTCATTGCTATTACACTTTTAACATGTCAACAAATGTCTTTATTTGTTAGACAGTTTATTTATCAAGGACAGTTTTTTTTTTTATAAAACTCTCCTTGATTTATTCATTTGAAGAAAAAAAAAAAGAGAATATTTAAATTTTTCATGGAAAGAATAAAAAAAAATAAATATCTTCTTAAGTCTACCTTTTGTCAGTATTGCAGGATATTGTTTAATGGCAGTGTGCTCAATATCTTCAAAACACAACAACAAAACTATAACAGTCCATGAAATTTGCAATGGTTAAATGTGTAACTGCTCCAAGTGTTAAGGACTTCCGTTGTCGATAATCACATCTACAACGACTAGATTTGTCCACAATATTTGCGTGAATGTAACTGCTTTATAATTTTGGCAGGATGGCAAATATATCTTCTGCAGTAATTACCACACTACCTTCAAATTAACGGATTTTCTGCATTAGTCCTGTAGGGAAAACATTATCTCAGCTGTTTGGGTATTTCATGGCTGTGAAACCAAACTGAAATTGATCACATGACAGGAGTTGGAATTAAGATGGCTTGTCATATGTGTAATTCTTGGACCACACATGTCATTATTTGTTTGCCTTCAGTGGCCCAAAAATTTAACCCTATGCTGTAAACTGCCACAATATAAGTGAACGTTCCAAGCAATTTCTTTTCAGGATATTTGTAGCACTCCTCTCTAACTCCTTTGCTGAAAGTACTTTTCTTTAAAAGCATATATCACCATGCTGAGAAATGACTCCACTTTTTTCAATAAAAGATAAAGACCATCTTATTACCTTCCCA
Organism: Poeciliopsis paucimaculata; assembly: GCA_903067055.1. NCBI lineage: Eukaryota > Metazoa > Chordata > Actinopteri > Cyprinodontiformes > Poeciliidae > Poeciliopsis > Poeciliopsis paucimaculata. The sequence goes on along the minus strand of CAEGAD010051280.1, from coordinate 32,144 downwards.
TTAAGGACATAACATTTTGTTAAATGGACTCCTATTTAAAACAGTCCTTTGAGCTCTGAGCCAGATTCGATGAATCTCTGCTGCACTTTAATCAACTCCGGCTGTGCTGGTTCCACAGTGCCTTTTCATGATTAAGACGAATAAAAATTCATAGTATATGATTATTCCAAGTCCCATTCAAAGCAAAGTAGAAGTCCCCAAAGGGTAATCTTACATATATCTACATCTACAATATGAAATATCAACAATATTTCCATTTTTAGGGATGAAGAAATGACACAGGTAAAAGATTAATTAACATACCAGTTAAATCTCTCATTCTTTATCTTATGCATCTCTCTATCACATACAAACTCAAGGACAAGACATGCACTACTGGCCATAATACAAAAGGACATAGATGACTCAAATTATAGCATGCAAAGCGATTTAGACTGATTTCAGGGCATGTCCATACCCTTTGAATATTTTAATGGTAATATCAGCTTGCCATCATCCAGATCTCCTTTGTTTGAATTACTAAACTAATTTGTAAGATATTATATGTGAAAAGAAAACACTTCCTGAATTTAGCATTAAGGGTCAAGTGAACACGCTGACAGTAGATATTTAGACCTGAAATCTCTGCCAAAGGCTATCAGCCCTGATCATGAAGACTGTGAATAACAGGGCTTTTGGCAGAAAAGGTTATGAAAGTTGAAGACGTTGTGCAAACAGCAAAAGTGCTTCTCAAATAGCTTCATCAGCTGTTCTCCACCAGATAGCTCTTGTACCCAAGGGAAAGGTCACAGTGGCCCATTTTTAAGAGCCTTAGCTCCGAGTGAGTCATTTCAGGGCCCATCATAACCGATCATGTGACACTCCAGGCAGAAACTGGCAGTTGTCAACATTAGTGAGAGCCAGTCCTTAACTCTATTTCAGTTCATGTGCTGCGCCTGCTCTTAGCCTGAATCAACAAACTGTCTTGATGGGACAGGGTTAGGTGAAACGTTTAAATGATTTAAATAGGAAAAAGTGTCCTGAAAATTTATTCATACCACATAAACTTTTTTTCACATTTTGTCTTATTTTGACTAAACATGTCTGCGTTGAAGTGGGATTCTACCTTTGAAGTGGACAGAATATTATTAGTTAATTATTAAATTTTTATTAAAAAAAAAAACAAAAACATTTTAATTGTTTTATTTTATTTATTTTATTATAATACCGCTCAATGAAATCCAGGACAAGCAACTATCAAACAACAATAATATTAGTGAATTATTTAAGGAACTGAAACTCCCCTGTGCACCAGAAATAAATAAATAAAACAAAACACACAAAAAAGAAAAAAAAAAAAAAAGACTAAAATAAAATAAAATTAAGTAGGGAAAGGCCTTACAGGATGAGGCTTGAAACCCTCGAGTGTTTTAGTGACCTCAGGTTCAAGATTTATCTCCCTACTTTTTGACTAGGACAGGGACAGGCTCCATATAAAACATCCTAAAGAATTTTCCAGGATCGCTGTATTTCTTTTCCTGTTAAGGTTGTTGCTCCTGTTTTAGTCTTCCATTTTTAAGGCAAACATCTGTCACATCCACGCTCCAAAGGTTGGGATGCTATCCAATTCACATATGGCTCCCCTGATAGGGTAGGTTTACTCATTGTCTCTTCTGTGAGCCCATCTGCTGCAGCCGGTGTTGTTACTTTACTCTTTTCTCTAGACTTGTAAAATCTGTCTTCTTCAAAATGTAATCATATACCTAAGTATAACTGATTTGATTGCAATTTAAATTCATCATACATTATATATATTTTCATATAAAAAACAAAACAAAACAAAACATGATTTTCTTTCATGTTTTTATGTACAGGTCTTTGACCATCAAGTCAAATTAGAACCAGCTGCTTTAAGGGACATGAAAATGACTCCCATATCATTGAACAAAAATTGCATTCATGCTTCACAGAGGTAAATGATAGCAGGGATGTGAAAGGGGTAGTGGCTGATGCACTTTTATTCATTATGAGTTATTTGCATTTTACATTGTCGCTACATTGCTTCTAAATTAGCTTCAAAATTAAAATATGCAAATTAGTACCCGTATCATGTCTGCCACCATCAAAAACAGCAATGTTCATGAGTGAAAGCAGCTCATTCAGCTTTGTGGCACGTTTGAGTGCTGCTTGTTTTAACGTAGAGCAAAGTGCAACTGGCATGTTACAGTGGTATTGTGGATATGTAATTCGTCCTTTATGTACTTTGGAGGTTGTAACACAATAACTTGCTGATGAATTCATTCATGTTAAGTCATTTCAAATTATATGTGAAAGGTGTTAATTATTTTCTATGGACCTTAATGGAGTGCTCTGTGGTGAATTTTATTTGGGTATCATTTACAAGCAAAATCCTTCTTACAATACATGAAGCGCATGAAATCCACATCATCAGAAAACAATGTGGTTTCTCCTGTACTCATGGCCACATTTCACTAACTTTGTGAACTTAGTGTTAAGCTCAACAGTTTTACAAAGCTAGGTGTCAATCAGAAAATGTTTTGCCAAACCTTTTTACATTCATTCTTCACCACTAATGAAAAACAAAAATTCTGAATTTTAAACACCCAGAGCAACTGCTTAAAAAATGTCTCAAAGTCCATTTTTGTCTCTTGCATTGACCATAGTATATAATTGACTATCAACATGTATCCTGCTTGTCTCTTGAAATTGTGCACTTTCCGGGTCACTTTCAGTATGACGCATTAAGAAAAAATGTCCTAGTATTGGAACAGGACTCAATTATTTTTTCACAGCTTCATGACTCCAGAACAATCTGACAAAATACTAGAAATCAACCAGGATATCAGTAATAATCTCAGTCCCTGAACCAGTGTCTCATTAGGAAGATTTTTCTTTTTTTTTCTTTTTCACTTTCTCAGATTGTTTGTACTGATAAAATCCACAAAGCAATGAATGGCTATGCAGGTGTAAGAGTTGTGTAACAGTTTTTTTTTTCTAATCCTTCATCTTTATGAACTTTGACCTATAATGCCGACATGCGACCCACATAAGGGATTTATGACTCTGCTGTAGATGCTCAAGGTCTGTATTATACTTTTACTATTTTGCCACCTATTAACATTTATCAATATCTAATAAAAATAAAAGATGTGGACACCTTTGTGTATTTATTCTTGCAACAAAGAAAATAATGACCACAGTGGCCTTGGTGTCCTGAGCCTGACTCCAGCAAGTTTCCCAAAAATTTACAGCCCTCTTAGCATCAGTTTACACATTTATATTTCCCTTTTCCCATTGTGTTACATTACATCTATTTGGAATAGAGGCGCTGCAAAAACCTGTAAGCTCTGCTTGTTTGCATAGCCCTCAGCTGTAATTAAGTACTATCCAAGCAAACCCTTGTTTTGTATGGGTGTGTGGCAGTACATGAGTGACTTTGGAAGTTTTTCTGAGTAAACACTGAGTGATTTACTGTGGTTCAGTAACACATTAGTGTTGTTCATGAATGCATTTGTGTATTTGACCCATGCATCACTGAAAAATAAGAATTGTGCAATCAGTGCAAAATAACAAAATGTCTTAACAATTTGTAAAAGTTTTTAAGAATAAAAAAAAAGATTTTACCATAGCATGTGCCACTAATGTTTTTTTAAAAGGCAGAATTATTTACTTGTAAATAGAGGAGGCTTAAGGATTTTGTTTTCCAGAACTGCATAGTAATCCAGTTTTTGAGCACACGCGGTTACTATTTCTATATTTCTGTTGAGCAAAGGTACAGATATGAGTCATGGGTGTCAACCATATCTCATATAAACATGTTTTTGTAAATTTACAGACTTCGTCAATAAGGTAACAACAAAAGGTGTAGACAAAGTTTTCACTTTAATATCGGCGCCTGTATTTGGTCTTATGTAAAGATAAATGAATGACGTTGCAGCTAGGTATGCTGATACAATGCCAACTTTCTTTTCCTAAAAGAGATCTTTGACCCCTGCAGAACAGTGATCTCAATACTAACAACAGTTGGATTATTTACAGACAACACTGATACAATCATTAAACAATTAATGTTAAAAAAATGACATTTTCACAATTATACATTTTATAACTTGCTCTAGAAGCTGTTTCTGGGTTTGAAGAGAAGAGTTGAACTGGTTAGAAATCTACTAAAAACACAGAGGGAAGGATGTGATGTCAGTGGTTCCATCATGTGGGGCCTGATGGATCCACTGACTTAATTTGGATTAAATGAAATGCAAATAATTGATATTCATTTTAATTGTATTTTTTGATTTGTTGTTTTTAAGACTAGTTGTGGTTTTAAATAGCATTTGTTCCCATAATACATAATCAGCCAGTAATATTTTTACATTTCCTGTCTTCTTAACATCTTTTAATACAAAAACACGGTGGACCGCCAGTGGAACGCCTTGGCGCCCCGACCATCAGGCTTAGAAAGATTTCTGGGGAAACCCTGGAAGCATTTAATTACATTTTCACACAGGGGTAGGTTGGTTAATAAAATTGAAAGTTTCCTTTTGCATTCAGTCAGGCTATCTTGGTCTGAATATTATTATTTTATTAAGGGCATCAAAAAAATGCCAAAATAAAAGATTGAATCTGCAAAGGATACATACTGTTTCATAACACCACAGACCTTTGCAGTGCTATGAACATTAAAAATGTGTTACTTGCTTAATTATTGCTTTTAGTTCATCTTAAATTTAGAATTTTAAAATATGACTGGTGTAATTAGGTCAGTACGTAGGTTTTCAGAAACTGTTACAGTGTAAATGTGCTTAACCTAAAAACTTATTTGTCCTGAACCGAAATTCAGTGTGTGTGTGTATGTGTGCGGGTGCGGGTGTGTGGGTGTGTGTAGGCGTGCACATGTGTACTTTGTTTGATTTTGATCTAAAATCTTGAAGGTGCGACAATTGTGATTTTTTAAAAAAAAAATCTTGATTACTAAGCATATTAAATAAAAAAAAAATAAAATAAAAAAATACTTTTAGTTCACACCCAAACATCTTTTATTGAGTCTGTTCACTTATAAGGAAAAAGAAAAACAGCTGGATGCAATTTGTCAATTGACTACAATACATCAGGTCAAGGTCATAAACTGGAGAAATAACCACCGTACATTCATTTTGAGTACAGACTGACTCATGGCTGCACTTGACAGATATATGCAACACACTACACTATGAGCACCAATTATCATTTGTGTGCACGTTAAAAACAAATTCACACATTTGTTCCCAAGCGTGTAATGCAGGCTCGGGGGAATAAACACATCATGATGTGTGATTTCTTTAAATCATGCGATATCCAGGGTAAGTCTGTAATGATCTGACATCTCAAGCAAGAGAAAGGATTCTTTAGTCAAGGTTTGAAGGATCTTGATGATGACTGTTTCTTACTTTATCATAAATTTCTTGCACAATGTCTGTCATCATATCTATTTCTATCACACTCAAAGACAGTTTTGTTTTTTTCTCCAGTTTTTTTTTTTTTTTTTTTTTTTTTCCTTTGTTGTTTCTAATGAAAGCGTAAGTATAAGCTTGCCTTTAACTGCAAAAAAGAAATAAGATGAAAGCAAAAAAAAAAAAAAAAAAAAGTAATAGAACGGGCTTGATTTATGCCCTAAGCAGGGAGCAATAAATGCAGTGATAGAGGATTGTTTCAGTGTGGACAGCATTTTTAAGAACAAAGGAATTTAAATAATATGGATAAGGATTTGTTAAAGATGCCTACAATATTTTCTTTAGATAGCATGCGCATCACAGAGAGCCGACATATTTCATGTGTTTGTGAAACACATGAAATATTAATTTCATCATTTTGAGCTTGTCAGTGTGAGCACAAACACAGGACAAACAAATAGTCAAATTAATGTGATCAATCTAACTGTTGTCTTCCTGACATACTTCCAAACATCCATATATATTAAAGTAAAGAAAGGAAGACATGAAATAAAATGGCCCAATATACTCCAAGAGTTACAGCTTTGATCAGCTATTGTATCAAGTACAGACAGTCTAACAGTACTCTTAGATGTGTGCATTTATCCTTTATTAAGTATTACAATTACCCATGTTAGAACTTCAGAACCATCCAAGCAATAAAACTGCCATTTAAACTTTTATTTCTTTTTTAAACTTAAGTGCCCCCAGACAGCAAAATGAAACTCGGCTGTGCATCAGGGTCTACAGAGTTGGGACACCGCGCAGACAGACAAGCTTTGTATTGAGGCAGAGCCGATAGGTCTGGCAAGTGTGTCCTGTTTGGCATTTAAAACACCTCTGCTCACTCCTGTGTCGTGGGAGAAGTGACGGACCTGACAGGCTCAGTCTCCTGGGAGCCACTGGGCCTCTTTCCAATCTCCGTGGGTCAGTGCGGGGGTGAGACGCCAGCGAGGAGCTCCTGGCTAGAAAGACTAATTATCATGGCTGCCTCGCATTTAGCTGTACAGTGTTCGGCGTGAGGTGGCGCACACCTCCTGGTCACGCTGTCAGATACCTCACAGGACTAGCTCTAATTGTGGAGACTGTAAAGCTATGGGTGCTTAAGTTTAGGCTGTCAAAGGCTTCTCTGGCGTATCTAAATAAATGGGTGAACAAACAAACGTTAAATGTCCCTTCCCCAGTTTAACGCTGATATTGTTTGTATCTGTTTTCATGTATGTTGCCCTTTTAAGTTTGATGGGATACTTTGATTGGCAAATCACGGCCCAGGCATGTTACTAAATGCACATATGCTAATACACACTGTATTGCCTCTGACCATACTCATAATAATTTAATGTATGCCTGAAGGCAGAGTTTGAGGCAGTGGACAAATATAAATATTAATTAACACACCAGGGACTGAAGCATTGCGCAAAAAGCTTCTCTGCCTATTGGCTGCTGCTATATTAAAGGAAACTCTGGTCAGACTTTTAATGTGGTTTAGAATATGCATTAGAACTTCAAACATTATGTTCTGAAGTTCACATGTTTTCACTGATATTGAAGGTTTAAGTAGTAACATAGTTAAAGTTGCAGTGAGTGCATAATGAAATTCTGCTCAATGAAGTTCCACTGGTTTTTGATAAAGTTTTTTGACATAATAAATACCTTATTAAAGTTAATTTTGAAAGTCCCAAAGCTTTTTATTCTAAATAAAGAAAAACATGTATTTTTACTTTAAGAATTTTTACCAATTTATACTGTTCTTTCACACGAGAGTATCATAGGATCTCAGTATTCAAGTACTGAGTGCCAATGATGTATCCTGGGTGACAGGTCTAAGTACTCTTTGGAGCCGCTCACTCCCACATTGCCCGACTTCATCATATATCACAGAGAGCTGGCAAGTGGGCGGGAAAAAAATGGGCTATGTCCTGACTTTGACCATTTTAGCCTACATGAAGAATACTCCTCCAAAAGGCTATACTGCTGAGCATAAATTATAATTTTAGATAGCTTTTAGTAGCATTTCTAACTAATAAAAAAGCAAAATGTAATCTATAGATTAAAAAAAAAGTATTGATTTCCTTTTTTTTAATTATTTGATGATGCACAGAAATGACCAAGTTTATTTTCCAAATACCTTGAAAGTTTGGTTATCTGTCTCACTTCCATGCACGCATGAATGCAACAACAACATACACTAAGCTCCGACTTAACCACAGTACTCAAGGGGATCAACTTTCAATCCCATATTACAACATGGCATGTCAGTGGAAAAGCTCAAGCGCAAATTACAGGAGTCTTACTCGTGACTGAACCAGCCCTGGACAGGTGCACAGGCATACATGCTCAACTCAGCTCCTCAGTACGAGAATTACGAAATCAGCCACACACAATACACTCTCTCATCTCTGGCAAGGAAAGAACTGAGGTGTTAAAGTAGAGGGAAGACAGATGGGTAGGAGTTGTGCCTGCCAGCTGCTTATACTGGTTTGCTCTCGACTATCACAGTTTGGCACAAAAATGCATGGATTTTTTTCTCCTTGCTATTTCTTTCAAGAATAGCTCATACAACAAAAGTTATGACTACAGGTTGACACATGTTGTTTGTGGTGTATTTTCTCTGTTTAGCCCCTGAGCGCCATAACATATATGAACAAGAAGCAACTAATTTAGAGATCTTTGATTCAAAAATAGTATGGATTTTTAGAGTGCAGGCAGTAGCTTCATTGACAAGAAATCACAAGAGAAAATTGAACAATAGTTTGGAGTGTGGTGTAGTTTCAATGCCAAAATTAAGACTATTGTCCTCCCAGTGATAGCTACTGCCTTGTTGCAGAAGGCTATATCTATTCCGAAGCGAGTTACTGACATAATTAATGACAGCCCGGCACCTGTACCTAGCCATTGGTGCTGGTAAATGACAAAGAGACTACTCACTAGCATTAACTTTAAGGAGACCAATAACTAGCAGTAGAGGCTGGTCACCCACAGGATTGTCTACTTCCTGTGCTCTTCATTACCACAGATAGGTTTTCATTAGCGAATGATTTGCTGAAGTTAGCCTTGAAAAGTTTAACTAGCCAAGGCTAGTCAACCTGCAACTCTTGCTTTCTTCCTGAAAAGAAAACTTTATCAGGAATACGATATTTGTAAATGACATCCATTGCACCGTGATGTTCTTTTTACAGAGTTCGCTCTGTAATTTAGTTAGACACTAAATAGAAACATGCTGGATAATACAGATGTGGATATGGTACCTGATTGAAACTTCCTATTCGGCAGATGGCTAAAGGGCATTTCCACTTAATTTTTCTCTACCTTTAGCATCTTTAATTAGTTGCACTTTGGTGACCTTGGTGGTGAATAGGAATGAAACATAGTTTATAATGCTAAAAAAACATAAATTGATGAGACTAGATTTGCCTTTTTAGAATACAAATCAGAAAAATATATTTTCCATCACAAGGATAAAGAACACAATTTGTAAATGGTATAGTCGTGACTAAAAATAAGAAGTAGGTGCAAGATCTAATTAAAAAATGCTTTTGAAACACAAGGTATGTCTTGTTCACATAGTTTATAATATAAATTAAACAACTCACTTCTGTTTCTTCTTCAGAATTTCAGATGGACATGCTGACTTGTTTTTTAAGTTAAAAGTTTGAGCTTAGCCCCTGAAGGATTGCTCTCTGTCACTTGTAGTGTAAATTCTTTATCGGAGTCACACTGTCTACCATGCAAAATTGCAGCTTGTAATGGCAGATAGATTAAAAGGAATCACTCTCACCTAGTGGCAAATTCCACACCAGTAAGCAACAAATGCCTTGCCAAGCTCTCACTGACATTTCCAGGGATTAGCTCATAATGTTAAAGCTGAGGCAGGACCCAGTAGGAGGGACAGCAGCTAAGGATAGCAACGCTGTGCAATTACCTCAGACACACACACACACACGCACGCACCCCTGCACGCACACCCCCACACAAAAATGCACACAATCTTTGTAACAGTTATACTTTCTAAAAAAAATAAACAAATAAATAATATACATTGTTTCAAATAAAAGTAGATTGTTAGAAACAGCCCCATGTTTTTCTTTTATTTTTTTCAGTTGTGCAGTGAACAGAGAAAAAACAAGCTTATCCAGATGTAGAGATGAACAGATGTGAATGTCAAAATATTGATTTTATTTTTTTCTCTGAGGAACAATGTCACAGGAAGGGAAATTCTAAGTACAAACTTTATTTTTATGCCATAAGTGACAAACTTTGTTTTGGAGCTTGTCTGTTGGTTCTGTTGTATTTAGCAAGGCCAGGATATTCCTGCTGTAATCAGTATTTAAAGCTTTTGAGTTTAATGCTGTCTCCTTTAGTCAAAATGTAGCTTTAATTAATCAGCGCTCCTCTTTTCTTTTGTACTGGTTTTGGTCCCTCAGTTTAGTTTCAAAGGCAAGACAGAGAAGGAATATAAAGAAAGAATATAAAGCCATGCCATTAGATTTTTCAGTGTCGGATCAAAAGTGGGACAAAAACAAACATAAAACTGCAATTTAACAGCTGCTGATCACATGGTCTGAGGGGTGATGCATGGAGAACGTTAAGGTGTGGATGACATGTATAGAGAGGACCCTATATGACGAGTTTTGAGGCTCTCTTCCAAAATGCTGCGTCTCAAAGTGTAGGCGTAACAGCCATGGCATCAGCTGAGTCAAAATACTGTCAATCAACTGTCAGTCTGCTCGGATTGAGTGATGATGACTGACAGCCAAATGCTCGGCTTGGGAACTGCACACTCTTACTCTGCACCTCTAATGTTTAGGAGCTCAGTGGAATCCTGTAATTAAAGGCTGTCATAGCTTGATCCGATGCAAAGCAAAACTTGATCTTGACATTTATGGAGCTGCGTAGATGTCTGAGCCCCAGCTTAACTCAGGGGAATTGTATAATATGAGTATGTATTATTCAGTTGCAGACCACATTTGTATTGTATGAATGCGTCCCTCAAGCCTTGCCTTTACTCTTTTAACTGGATAACAAGTAATTAAGCCAATGGTCCTCAAAAGCTTTAATAAATTTAAATGAACAGACCTTCCCTTAAATGACTAACAAATACCACCAAACTGTTCACTTTTGGATAATGTTTTGAGAAAGCCCTCCTGGAGGAGCAGACCGTGAGCAATCTTTTCTCCTCTGAAACTTGCTTTATTTTGTCAGTGACCTTTTCCCTTCTATCACTTGCAGGATCAGTATGCATTCTCCTCTCAGAGTGATTACTTCTCACCCTGTCAGCTCACCTTGACTTCACCTGTCATCCCTCCATCTATTTTCAATGTGATATTTTCTTTCTCGCCTCTTATTAGTTGTGCCCATCTGAGGTCTCTGTTGAGTACTCAAATCTATGTCTCCTTTCCTTCACTCACCCAGACTGTCTTACACACACACACACACACAAATGCACCCCTCCCTTCACATGCCACAGAGAGGTAAAATGTTGGCAGTTAAAAAAAAAACAAAAAACAGACTTGAATTTCTTTGCTATTTGTGGTCTACACTCCAATCGCCCTAACATGCTTTTACATTCAGTAGTTAATTATGGTTGCTTTCAGAGGTCATCAACATGAGGGATTTACAGACAAAAAGGTAGTGCACGGCAATCTTAGTGATAACAGCAGTATAGCAGAAAAAGCCAAATTAAGTTATTCATAGTAACCCAGCTGTTTCACTTGAAAGGTGAAGAAAGAATCCTATTGGTATCTCCAAGTCAATCAAACCTGTAGATTTCTTAATATTAAAAAAAAAAAAAAAAAAAATTATATGCCACAATGAAGGTAAAAGGTTATGGGGAAAGAAACTGCACACCTCTATCATTCTAGACTAGGATTGTGCTAATGTTTTACAAGGTTATGTGTTCAAAAATTCAGTTTAATAAATAAAAGTGGCACCTACTTATGCCGTCAGACTAGATTCTCTTTTAAACATCAGTGTGTTGCGCTGTAAAAGTATATATAGCATGAAAGTCAATCTCTTAGTCATCCAATTTAAGCACTTGGGCACTGTGCACCCATGGTATTATACAGTGTTAAATCGCACAGCAATCCATACATACAATTGTACTGCATCAAGATGTATTGGAGGAAAGTATGCAGGTATAAAACGTTTGACCTCTCTGCAAATTGAGTTCCTAGAGTTAAAAATGTGCAGTAAAAATGTTTCATTTCTTATTCATGTATACCTCATCAACACAAACTTTTAAAATAAGACAAGATAACATAAAAGTGCATTTCTGGCAATCAGTGGATTTTTTTTATTAATTAAAAATAAAAGCATCCACTGTTAGCTGTTGTCTCGTACTTGTGTAGCGTTTTATCAAGTCCACAGGACACCAAACCACTTTACACTACTGTCAGTCATTCATCCAATCACACACACATTCCCATGCTGATAGTAACCAGTACTATCTGCTTGCCAGATAGTACGAGTAACCTAGGAGAGTTTGACAGAAGCAAGGCTGCTATGCACCAGCATCACAATCTATACAAGTGTCTACCTGATACTATTGGAACTGCTAATATTATTACTAACTAGCACTATGCTATTAATAGCAGCTGCAGTGTATTGAAAAAAGGTCTCCATCACAGCAAACATTTTCACATTTTCTAAAACAATATCCAAATACTTCACACATATGAAGCATGTTTATTGTTTCATATGTGTGAAGCATGCATGTGTTTGGCAAGAAGGGTGCAGTGTGGTGCTCTGCGTTCTTTTATTGCAGTGTCACTATTTCTTTTTTTTTTTTTTTTTTCTTTCCAGCTTACACTCACCTAACCATCTATGAGTGTAGGTCTGATATTCTCCATTCAATCAATGATGGGCACCCAGGAGCTCTAATAATTATAAGTTGATTAAATGATAAAATGTGGAATATTCCTCTGCCACGTCAGCCACTGCAACAATTCAGCAAGTTGAGGTGACTGAACTTTAACTGTTCTGACAAAGCATCTTAGCAACTTAAGCTCAAGTAATGCTACAACTGAGTTACTGCAATGATCAAAAGACGTCCAAAAGATCTCAGAGGCTGGAGATAACATCGGATTGATAGAAAGGTGATACTGGAACAAAACTAAAGATGTCTTACAATTCGATGATGTGGCATTAGAATGTTGTTTTACCATGGTATTGATTTATTATTATATAACATGCTATGATTAATCCCGATTTCAAACTCTAAGTAACACACACTTTTCATTCTGCTTAACAAATGCAAATTATTTTCTTAGTACAATGCTTTTTTAATTGAATAACTAATTATTTTTTGGTGTAAGCATATATTTTCATTTTAAATTATATAGAACGAGTGTTTCAACATCTATTTATAAGAAAGGAGTGAAAAATAGGCATCTACAAAGCTGTATAGACACACAGTTATAGATTTATGAACATGTATAACATGCCCTCAACTTTCTCTGTCTCTTAAAATAATTCTTATTCTTATTTTTGTCTTTGTTTATAGATACACAGTTTTACTGAGATCTATAAAAATCTCACTCCCTTGATTGTTTTTTTCTGTGCATCTAAAAAGGCAGCTGCTCAAGGATTGTTTTCTCTGGTATGAAATTGCTCTCTCTTACCACATGATTATGGGTTTCCATAACAACCAAGAATGAAATCAGAGAAATACCAGGGCAAATAGGACTTGATAAGGGAATATTAGTCCAACATCTCAACCATTTAAAATAATTCGGAACTAAAGCACAAGCCAATAAAGTTAATTGTGCCGGAGAAACAATAATCAACAGTTTACTGTTAGAATGCTGCAAGTTTTACGCTCAGTACAAGTGTCAAGGTTGCACAATCCATTAAGCAACAACAGCAAACATGTTGCCCTCTGTGACTTGAAGTCCTTGTCAACCTGTCACAATTGGAATGTCAGAACTGTTGACCCTTAATTGTTGATCTGCCTTCAGCTATACAGTGTCCTTTTTAATACTTTGAAGGCAGCAGTGAGATGTTTCGTTCTACCATGTTGTGTCAAAATTACATTGAGGGGTTGTGAGTCATTGCACAAGACAGATGGTAAACAAATAAGTTAGTGCCAGTCCCTTGTTGGTATGTGTTAGAATTGCTTTAGCTCAAAGGATAAAACCACAGTGACACATCAGTTGGATGATTAAGTCTATTTTTTCCAACAAAAATATTATTTTTAATTTGATGTGTTGATAGAAAAGTATTTGTAACACAGTAGTCACAAATCTGTGTAACTTGGATCTTTTTTGGATGGACACTGGACATTGTAGGTTTCTGTTGTCATGCATACGTTCTAAACACACAACAACTCATCCTTTTTTGGAAAAGAAACAAACAACACAGTTAATTCCATTCACAAAGCTGGCAGACTTAGAAGTCTTCACTCAAGAAGTAAAGTCTTCACATTTTCTCTTGCAGTTTCAACAGCAAGAGAAAAAAAAAATGGTTTGATTTACATGTTAGACCTGTATTCTCATGCACCTGGGAAACATAAAAAAAATGTAATTCAATCTTTTATTTACCTGAGGCCTTCCAAACATCTGCTGGTGTTCTCAGTCTCAGACTCTGAATTCCAAATTGGCAAATTTCTGCAATTAACCACACCTCACTTCTTGGTCGTTTTTTTTTTTCTTTTTTTTTTTTTTCTGAACACCATATGCTTCTCTGAGAAATTCGCCCTTCAAACACACCAACAGACATGCACACCGGCACATTAACCTGTCTGCCTTTGCACTCTCACACTCACACGAATATAGGATAAGATCCCGACTGTGAAAGGATTCATCAATGTGACAGTGCCACGTCAACGCGTTTTTCAGTTTGTCAGAAGTCTCTTTCTCAGCACTTGTTCCTAACTTCTCCATGGTTTCCTCTAGTGTATTGCTCCGAGTCCCCGCTCAAAGCACACATTGGGGGATTAGTCCCTATCACAGCACTCACCACCCCTAGATCACTTCTCCAGGGTTAAGGTGTAGCTTTCTCTGAAGATACTGTTTTCATTGTGAGAAGTCTCATGGTGACATGGTAAAGGAGACCAGTCAGAGGGGATCCTTAATGCTCTGATAACCTATTTAAGTTGCTGCCTTGGTATAAATACTCACTCTTTTTCCTTCTCTTTTTCTCCTTGTCTTTCTTTTCAAGTGTTAAGGCCAGCAGTTTTATGTGAACGTTTGACTCCGCAAAAATTCCCAACATTATTTGTCGTTTTAAATGCACTGTGGACTGATTTTACATTAAAAGTATTAACGAATCTTAAAAGGATGAGTGACACGTGTATTCCATTTAAATTCAAACTCAATTAAAAATACTGTGTTGATCCCAAAGGGAAATTAAATGCTGTTGTAGTGCATGGTTTACAAATTTCTTCAGAGTGGCTCTGAATGATGATGGCTGTGGGCAGGAAGACTCTCTTGTAGAAATCAGTATTACAGCAGATCTTAGAAGCCTCTGACTAAAAACACTTTGTTTTTGTGTGGCAGTCTTGTAAAAAGTTTGCTCAGTGTTGTCTGTAATGTTCTTCACTTTCTAAAGAATACATCTTTGCACAATCATCTCCACCGGTTCAAAAACAGAGCTGGCCTTCTTTCTCAGCTTGTTGAGACTTTTTTCGGCCCGTGGCTCTGATACTGCTACCTCAACAAAGGATGGCAGAATAGATTACAATCAAATCAAAATAAAGTTACTTTAAGTGTTTAGCAAAGCTTCGAAGAGTGATCTGAATACGGAGTCAGAACATTGCATATCTGTATAGATATAACCAGGCACAGAACTGATTGATTGCAATGCACTTTTCTTCTTCAAAGAATTCCAAGAAACAAAGGGGTTCAGATATAAGTTACTGTAATTGGCTCTCTTTTCAAATAGCAGATAAAAATGTTCATTCCCAGCAGCGAGATCGGAGTGTTCTCACATTTTTCTCCTACCAATTGTGACTAATCATTGGCTGAGGAGATGCTCTACATTAGGCCACCCGTCTGCTCACCGTGGATGTTGGCACCGGCTGCAACAATAATGACTGAGGCTACTCTCAGACAATGTTTACTAGCTGACAGCAGCACCCAGCGTTCTTGGTATGCTCCAGCAAGCATTTCTATTTAGCTCACTTCTGAAGCTCCTGCCTAATTTCTCTTTGGAGACAGAAATCCTTTAAACCCCATTGTATCCTGGGGCAACATATTTACTGAGGGCTGGCTTTCCAATACCTGAGAGAGATTAACACTGCTCCCTGATTTATGAATCCATGCCACCCACCCACAGGCTTGGTCAGGGGCCCCAGCTACTCTACCCTGCGACTTCCTCTTCACACAGCAGGATTTAGGTATCAGAGAGAACACACAACCACACGTCTGCTTTCTTAAGGACCGCAAAACTGGGCTTAATGAGATTTGAAACTGTGAATATTCATATATCATCACTCAGAATTTCCCCTTTTAAACCAAAACACAGAATTTCCATTGTTAGAAAGTAAATCTTACTTTTAAGTAATCCTTCGCAGTAATACTTTCTTCAAAATGAAGCCTCTGCATTTAAGAAATACCATTCTGGTATAACTGATACTGTAAAGTAATCAAAAGAAGCACTGGTTTTACAGTAGCAGGAGGAAGTTACTGTCAACAAATCTGTGGCTGCCATCTAATGTTTTTGCACACCATCAACTGAAAGTCATCACAGGCTGTCTGCGACTGAGGTGGTTGGCTGGTAGCCAGACTGAGTGGTAGTCTGGTGGTAGTCTTGTTTATCCTGGATAGTCGATTGCTGGGCATCTGTACCACAGGAACAACAAAGCTGTTGGCAAGTGCTTCAGAATAGTTGTCTGTTATGTTTATTCAAATGAGAGAGATTCTAAATTGCCATGATTTTCGAAATAAAGAATTCATTATATGCCTAGTGTACGTATTTATATGAAAATATGTGCATCATTAAAACCAGACAGTTATAGGCTTACATTATCTTCGCAATATATGACTTATGGTGGCTAGCAAAACCCATATGTTGAGGCCTTATGGCGTTTAAAGATGCTATATATAGGTTGTCTCAACAGCATCACAGCCTGTAGTGAACGATTTCTTTGTGTGAGTCTTCTATTTTTTTTTCTCTCTTTTTAAGAATTCTATGATACTGAATAAACATGTTTTGTTCAAGTGTCTTCTCAGTAAAATCTGTACTTTGTCTGCAAATTGACAGTAGGATACAGCATGTAAACTGTATAATGACCTTCTTTCCCCTAATTAGCCACAGAGTAATGCCAGATTGCATTTCATTTGCAGTATTCTACCATTATTCTTTGCTTACGGTAAGCTATTAGTGTAAGGCAAACAAAATATTTTGACATATTGTGAGATACATGGGATCACAGAGTTTTCTTAATGGCTATAGAATATTACAGGATAATGAGTGTAGCATTGACACACATATTAAAAAGGAAAGCAAGCCAGAAAGTGAGAAACTCCAGCATAAGAAGCAAGGTAGCATCAAGTCTGTCTAACTCATGTTTAAATGTTTAATCTCTCGCAAAAGCCTTACTCTTTTCTCCACCTCACTGATACTTAGTGGTGGGTGAACATTTAGTTTTAACTTTATTTGCTACAGGGATCAGGATGACTGCTCTGGGCTTTGTTTTACCATCACATCATGGCAATAGCTTCCGTGTGTGGATTACTTCAACTTCAAATGCCTTTGTCTGTGACACTTAAGTGCATTCTTCCACTTCAGCAGCTCATCGAGAGTGCTGTAGTCTTTTTTATTGTTCAACACAAGTCAAGGTTTATCAACTCTATGCTTAGTTTCCAAGAACTGAACACATGCAGCATGAAAGCAAAAATCCAAATTGTGCCCAAGAGTAATGCATACACCACAAGCTCATATTATAAGCCCACTCACAAGGCTGTGCTGGAGTCTTTTTATTTTCTGTTCTAAAAAGTGTTTGTTTTTTTTGTTTTTTTTCCCCTAATTTTATTTTATCTCATTTGTGCATCAAATGAGTAAAAATAAATGCAGTGTTTATAAGTGGTTTTCATATAAAAATAGGCCTACCATTTTCTCACATAACATCTTAGTAATTAGTATAAACTGAAATAGAATATTTAGTTGCATTTTGATAAAAATCATTTTGTGAAGATGTAAAATAGACAAACGATTAGAAACGTTCTGTGGGTGAAGAACCATTTCCAGTTTGTAGGGATGCAGCAATGTTTTACAAACTAAGGCTTTTGTAAACAAATATTTTAGTAATCAAGTAATCTGGCAATTATTCTTACAATTAATTGGGTAATCCGATTAAAAAAATATATATATAAAAAGTTGGTAAATGTAACATAAGAGCAGCATTACTATCACATATCAATAGCGGTCCAATTTTTCACATTTGAGCTTCCCTAACAATAACTCTTCTGTAGTCTAGAAAATTAACTTGTAACGATAATAGCTCACTTTCTATGTTAACCTGAAGAAAAGTTTTACAGAAATGTGAAACTATATTCAGTGTAATATTAAAGAGGTAGGCTCACAAATAGCCTGCCTATTTGTGAGCAGGCTATTATAAAAAAAATGTCTCTACTCCAGCTTTTCATTTATGCATTCATCTTCAGTCAGTTTAATAGATGAACTCTCACCTTGCCCAGCCATTTATAGCATTTGTGTTTATGTTAGTGACGGGATTTGACACCTGCATTTGTCATAGACAGAAACACAATTTCCAGGTTTGTAATGTCACGATGCGCTTCGCCACCCACTTGTTGCGACCAGAATTATATGAAATTTATTTTCCGGTGTTTTGATGAAAGTTACGCATCTAAAGTACAGCTGCCCACAGTATTCAGTCTATCCGCTCACCTGTATAAATAATCCTGCCATTCACTCTGAACCAGTAGCTGTTGGAGGAGAAAACCTGCTGTACTTCAAGCATCACTCCCTTCATTTTAAGAACGCTTATTGGAGCCCCAAAAAATGGCAAAAGCCCGGACATTATCATGAATCATTAAAATCCTCCCAGACCAAACTTGAAAATTGGATGTTATGTTGCTAACACTTAGCTTTCATCAACAACTCAGGCGAGAGCGGAATACGGAACACAATGTGCTAAATAATAAAACATAATATAACAAGATTTCGAGGCAGATCAATTTTTCTCGAGGAATTTTAATAATCGAGGTACTCTAATCACTCGAGGAATCATTTCAGCCCTATCCCAAATACACCTCGAAACTGGTTCTGGAAAGCATAAAGCACGCGAACATCACACTTTTTATCTAAGCTCACCAAAACCCCAATATCAACAGTACAGAAGATTTGGGAACTACATGGCATTACACATGTATAATATATTGCAAGAAAGTGCAAAAGCATTGCTTCTTGTTCAGTGACTGTGATAAAAAAAAAAAAAAATCTAAAGGATTTGCTGACATTGTTAACAGATAGACACACAGACATATAGCTGGAAAAGCACACATTTTTTTTACATCAACCCTTTGCTAAAATGGTGTTTTCTTTAGTGTTTGTTCTCTTTAATTTCATTACTTCTATGCCAGTTGGTTTGCTGTGATATATTTATTATCTTAATAAGTCAAAATAAGCAACAACAAAAATAAAAAAAAACACACATCTAATGCTTATAAGAATAGGAATCAGTTACTTAATGTTGAGTCTTCACAAATCTGCATCAAAGGTTCAATTTTACTGCCTTTAGATTTTCAAGGCAGACTTTTTATTTTACAGCTGTTATGAACAAAATTCTAATTATACAACTAAATTAAAATTGTCTGAAACAAACATTCAATTGCTTTACTTTCTGTTTTTGCGTAAATTGATTCTGCAAAAGACTTTCTAATCTTACAGTTGCCTTTTGCATTCCTCAAATAATTCATTTAAGCCTTTTGTTCAATAATGCCTGTTTAAGATCATCTCACATCCCTACATATTGTATATTTACACTCTTCTTTCATAAATTATTTCAGCTTTCATTCAACTTCCTCAGAATCCTTCAGAGGTTATGTGAAGTGGTCATTTATTTGTTTTATTATGACTTCATTATGCAGCAAATGCAGAGAATTACTTCACTCTGTAATTGCAAAGGGACACCCAATGGTCCTTGAAGACATTCAGCATCTGATGACATAGTAACCTCTCCTTTTGTGGTTTATTTCATTTGTTTTATTAGAACAAGCTAATAAAGATGGAAACTTCAATTTCAAGTCAATACTTTGCATTTGTTAGGATGGAAAATGAAAACTACATTCAAATAAGAACGTGCACATTATCCTTGTCCTCTGAAAGCACCTTAGCAAAAAAAAAAAAATCGGATTAATTATTTTTCACAGAACATGATGAATACAAATTATAGACAATCAGTTTGCATCAAATTCCTTAATATGTGAGGATCAACAACCACAATCCAAAAACAAACTTTGTATTCCAAGTAACTGAACTTTAGATGCACAGCATGGGAAATGCAGTGTTAAGGCTGGTGAGCTGTTATTTCCCTGGAGAGTGCTGAGTTTATTTCCTCAACTTCAACAGATTGGCATCTTAGTGACTCCTCATGCAGCACAGTGGGCCACAGTGGGAGGAATGGCGAAACAGAGGGTGCAGAGATGCCAGTCCTGTAATGCAATAAAGTTTTCGAGAAAATCACCCAGTGCATCTCGTATAGTTCCCCAACAACTTACTTGGAGCACACATCAGCTCAGGTATATGCAATCAAGCAGGTATACTTCATAGTTACTTTTTTTTATTTTATTTTATTTTTTTTATAATCAATCTGTTATTTCAGTTGTTTAAGTAATGTTTAAGTAAAATTTATAAAAAGTAAATTCTATCTAGAAATTAAAAAGAAAGGAGAATAAATATCCATGCACACACAGATAAAACGTAAGAACATATCACAGCCATTCACATATAGTAATGCTGGAAAGCAGGAGGACACAGAGTCAAAAACTGAAAGACGTGACTGATATAAATAATGTGTTGAAATAATATTTTACCATGAAGTGAAATCTGCTAAAGAACCACACTGATGTCACTTCACTTTGTTCACTTCATTAACAGCAGTCTGTCCTACATTTTTGGACTGAAAACTTCACACTGAAGGGAAAAAGCTGAAATTCTTCGTAAAGGGGGTAAAAATCCTCTTTTTGATTGGTATGAAATTAAACAAGACAGGTAGAACTGGTTGCTATTGAGTTAAGTTTTTAAAACACACTTGAATCATTTAAAGATTTAAAAAGATGCATAAAAATTTGATCTCACCACTATATACCCTTTTTAATGCTAAGATGTTTTTTATGAGTAGGATGTGGTTCTGACACTTGTTAAAAGTACTTAGATTAGGAAAAAACAGAACAAATGTATTACACAGATATGTGAATAATATAACATGGACCAAAGGTCACACAGGATGGGCAGTATAGTGACGGAAGCAGAAGATCAGAGGTAAATGTAGCATTCTGGTTTCCTACAGTGAAGTTAGCAAGGACAATTACAGCAGCAATAACTTAGGATACCACAAGGGCTTATATCAAGATTTGACACTGAGCGATGAAGGGAACATTAATAATTTTGTCAGGACATATGAGCGGGTGCAGTCATACATGAATAAGCCAGAACAATGGGAAGACAAACTGCCTCCTGACTGAACTGCTGATACACACTGTGTAAAAAACAGAGAATGTGAAATTGCGAGTCAGTGTAATTTTGGTTATTATATGAGAATGGATGATTTCTAAGTGTTCAGCAGAAAAAAAATCATATTTTCTGTTTTGCCTTTTGTTTTGATGAGCCACATTCTAATATTCATTGGTCATTTGTATTTTGTGATGCATGCTAACTTAAACAAATTGCATATGATGCCGATGGCTGTGGTTTCATACAAAATCTAAGAGATCTGAATACCTGATTACTTGCATCCTGCAACAATATGCTAACCATAAAACATTCCATGTTTTAACTTAGCACAATATAAAAAGTAATCCTCCTTTCAACAGTCTACACTTTTTAGCCTTCTAGCTGTTACTGGCTATTTTGTACAGCTTTCACTCACGTGAATACTGTTCAATCTCTATACTTTTTGCAGTGTGGCATCAGGCGCATAGGGTGAGAATAATTGCTGTCCAAGGTTTGCTACCGGGGAAATAAAACTGAATGTTAGCCATCTACTAGGTAGCATAGCCATCAGCCAGTTGGAGTGTTTATCACCTAAAAACTACAGCACCACTTTTTCCTGTTGATTTCTCTCCAGGGCAACTGAACCCTTCATTCCTCTCTACTCAGTGTTTTGTTTTGAGCTTAACGCGATGGATTCTTTACACCTGAAAGTGTGTTCAAACATGAATATCTTTGTCACACTGATTTATATCCCATCTATAAATCAGATTCCTATTAGGTAAAACAGGAGTCAGTAATAGAAGCAAAGGGGTTCTGCTTTGTCATTGCAGGTGAAAGATATTGCTGGGTGAAATGTGTTACTAAAAGTGACAATTTTGAATATGCACATAATGAGGGCAAATCCACTTCTTAAAGCAGATTTGAATTGTAGTTGAAAGATATAGTCTCTTTACTGGCCAATATATTCAATATATTAATTACAAATCAATCTCTGTTTCTGTCATCACTGCTGTGATGGAGTTTATCTAACTATCTGGGATTGTGCACATTAGTGTTGAAAGTTTAAAACTGAATGGAGGGATTTTTTTTATTACACACTTTTCATACATTACTTTCACTGTGTCATTTGTTGCTTTTGTTCTGATAAATGTTGTTACGATATGATGCGGTTTATGTAGAATAATAAGTACCAAGCTGCTTGAAACTTATTATTTTAACTTTATTTAAAAAAACAAAAACAAAACTAAACTGCACACCAATGTGTGTCCTGGGTTTTTACCTAAAAAATTTATTCAGATGAACATAACGTCTGTTTTTTTGGTCACTTACTTTTTTGTAAGCTAATATTTCCATTATGTCACTGTCAATAATCTTTCTGTGTTCACAAAAATAAACTCATGTTAACAAAAAATTAAAATAAGCATCTTGACTACAGTGTCTCTATTTGCAATTCATCTGTCTGCCACGCCATTCACTCTTCTTTTCAACAAATGTTTTTTATTGCTTTATTTCTTTACATGTTTTTAGTTTGGTTAGGATTTCTAGATTTCATTGAGACAAGAAAAGAGAGATAATCACTTATAGGAGCTGAGAGAGTCAGTGAACCCTAACTCTCTCAGCTCCAACATTGTAAGCGTGGGTAATTCACATGAAAGCTGCAACCTACGTACGTCTCACTGCTTTCCTGTATAACATAATAAAATTAGAAAGTTCTGTGTTTTTTCCACTGAAAGAAGGCCTTAACACTAGAGGCTATTTAATTAGTTTTAACCACTTTATGAGTGTATAATCTTATCTATTAACAATGTAGCTTGTAAATTACAGACAATATGCCTATACCTACTCTTGCTTTATGAACAAGAGATATTTTCAAATAATTAAGAATGTTTACATGTCCTAAAGGTTAATGTTGATTTCTACGTATAACTAAACTTGTTACAAATACATTTATCTAAAGCCAACTTCAACGTAATCACCTTAAAACTAATCACTTTTTTCCAATGTGCTGAACAGACTCATGACCTTAAGTTCCATAATAATTGTATAATTAAAGCCATTTTGTCATTTTGTCACTTGTATTCTTTTTGTCAAAAAGCTGTTCTATTATCTTAAAAGCCTAAAAGATTAAAGGTCAACCTCCATTACGGTCTGCATCAAAAATCATTTACTATTTTGGAATATTTTCAGTACTGTGGGAACATACTTTTTTAGAACTGATCTCATAAATGTCAAATATCCTTCATATATTATTTCCCTTTGACAACAGATAAAGTTAAATTATATCTTTAGTACAAGAGAGAATCTTATGGCTTATTAAGTTTGACAGAAGGTAACTGAAAACTAGTTAACCTGGGACAACTGCATTCATATATTTGAGAATAGCACAGGAGGTAACACTTCCCTCTTTGACAAGACATAAAATCATTGTCCTGCCAAGAAGCAGGTCAGTCATCAAAGACCACTGCTGTCACTGTTCACAGTTTGCCAACAGGCAAACAACAGTAACAAACAAAATCCCTTTCACTAAGGACATAAATTATGGTAACCTGAAATAAATACACCCTTTTTCCTTGGTGAATCCTCTTACTTGCACAACACTTTGAGGATTTATTCTGTTCTTCTTCATGTTTGCTTAAATTAAGTGGTCTACAGATTACTGTAGATCAAGCACACTCATGTAAGAAGAACCTGGTATCACTCGTTTTACTCCTCTCTCCATCGCTACTGATCACAAACAACTGTTATTTTGCATATTTGTTTATTCTTGGTGTGGTCAAAGATATCTTTCTTTGTATTAGAAAAAATCTAACTTTGTGTGCTGAATACACTGCCTATCTTGTCTGTTGTGGGCTAGAATGTCTTTAAGCTCATCGTTATCTAAATTTTATTATATTTTTTGAATCTAAATGGACTGGCCGATTTGCTGCACACCACTTGCACACGGCAGGTCCACATGTAGCTCTGTAAGCAAAGTGAGTCACTTGGTCTGAACTTTACTCACTGACTGCTACTGCCAACTGTGACCACAGCTGCTAAGTTGGAGCCAATATGATATCACACAAACTCAGTTTATGCACAGCATTTGTTTTTATGTACTGCTGGCTGCTTCAACCTCAACAGGCATGCTGGCATCGACCTTCGGGTGATGGGTTTGGTCTTTGTGCACGCCTCACCTCTTAATGATAAAATGAGAAAACTGGGTCGGAGATGTACATTCCCACCAGAAATAGTGGGAAGTTAACATCTTCAGCTGAGTACCAAGATTTCCAACTGGGAAATCATCTCTAAATAAATCAAATGAGTTTCACAAATAGGTGAGGAGCCTTTGGGAGGCCCAGGTTTGCTCCTGGGAGGAATGAACAAGTCTGGATGATTAACTGAGAAATGAATGACCTGCTCATGTATCCACTAGAAACCTACTTGTGCAATGAATTGACTCTAAATTAAATGATATTTGGTGTGTTCAGTTCTTTATAGAGACAGATGTTGTTTTTATGACAATTTGTTATCTCTTTTCAGGAAGGAAAATGTGATACAGTTCTATTTTCTCAACCTGAACTTCCAAACAAATTTTCAGAATTCACTGTGTTGAATACAACAATTGAGCACTTTGGAGAAAAGAAGCAGTATTACATCTCACACAATGTCTACAAAATTGGAACAAAGCAAAGAAATTAAGAAACCGTGTAAAAATGTGTGAAACTCTTCTTTATGTTACAAGAGGAAAAATTCCAGAAGAATGGCAGACACACACACACACACGCACAAAAAACTGAAGCAATCAATAACACTCTGAAGAGAAGAGATGTTACGACTTACCAGAGTTAGGATCGGAGTTGCCATCAGCTTCAGTCCTCTTATCTGGGGAGGCCTGCTCGTAGAAGTCGTCCTGCGCCTGCACCAGAGGGAGAGGTTGTGTGAGGAGAGAGCCACTGCCTACAGGCTCGTGGTCCCCCAGACCGCTGTCACTGCAGCTCTCCTGAGAGCCATCCGGCAGGTGAAACGTGACACGCCGCTGTGACTAGAACCAAGAGCACAAAACAGAGCCTCTGATGTTAGTGCTCTGCTCTGCCCCCTTTTTTCTTTTCAAAGTGTTTCTTTACATTGAGCCAAACATGCTCATGCTTGCTGCATTACACAATGAGTCCTGATTGGGATAGCAGTGTGTGAATAATTTTGAACAAATAATGCGAACTACCAGGGTTGCAAACTGACTTTTTGAATTAAAAGGTCGACTTTGACCTGTTCTGGTAATCCATGGGGAAGGGAATTCAGGCATTGCAAATATAGTCACGTTTCACTGCACATTGACAACCCGTAACAGCATGCAAATTCATACCATGCATTGTAACAAAAATTAATCAGGATGACAAATAAAAAGTTACATCTCTTTCATAAGTATGTGGTGTAATGAATGTGTGGCATAAATAATTATGGTTATTAAATCCTCCTCCCTTGCTGGGTGATACAATAATGTTTCAAAACATGTAGCAGGAACATTAACAACCTGACTATTTAGTTTGTCCTGTCAATTTGTTTTGATAATGGAAAGTCAAAGTAGATCCTGAAGTCAGCAAACCTTTTCCCCAGTGGGTTGTTATTTTGGGATTTTGTACTCCGAATGTGTCATTTAGACATGTCATAATCTATTTTCTAACATGGCAAAGTTTCTCATCATTCTATTTAAGAGTGGACATTAACATTCAATATTTGACAATATTCCTGCTTGAGAAGACAACTGTTTCTTTGCGTGCGTGCAGGTGTGTGTGTGCGTGCGTGTTTGTGGGTGGGTTAACGAGAGCAGCTTTATTGCAAAATTGGTCATAATAAAATGTTAAAATTGCAAGAACTGAAAGTAAAATGTGAACAAACTGTTTAATAAACTAGCTGTAGCCGCAATGTAAATGTCATGTCATGATACAAATAATGTATCTATTGTGATGTTACATTTGAACATTCAATCATGTTATTTATTATTCTGAATCTGAGACATTTGTTTACTGACCAGTGAACAATAATCAGTGAAAATGCATTATGCCTTCTCACTTATTAAAATCATGCTCACATTTTCCGGTTGCTCACTACTTCTCCTAACTTTCCTAAATTTATGTATCAAACTGTTCCACTTTTTTTCTGGAAATTGAAATTCGACAAAATTCCACACGATTCAGCTAAAATCTTCTGCTTTTTCACAGCTTACTACTTCTGCCTACTTCAACCTAGAAACTCCATTCAACTTTTCAACAAGTCACAAGACTTTAAACTATATTCAACTGTCTCAGCTATTTGATAGCTCTTAAGGTTTTTCCATACTTGTGATTTAAGTTTTATGCAGATTTTTGATTGTTTTCAGGTTTACAATGTAATTCTATGGTGGAATTCTCTAACAGTTGTTAGTTGTTAGAGTGTACACTCTAGTAACTGACTTTTTTTTAACTTCTCATGCTTTTTGACAAACAAAATTATGCTGTTCATACAGCATAAAGAAGCATAAAGAATAATTTATGCTTTAAAACGTAGCCACAAGTATCTACTTTAAGGAATTATACCTATCATTGCTAGAGGTCTTCCTGTTTTCTGTCAAACTCTTCTGGAGTAAAACATGTCACACCTTCTCCTATTCCTTCAATGTGTTTCTCTGTTGTGCTCTGTTTATATCTGTATGTCAGCATTTTGCTTGTTTTTATATTATATTTTGTAGATTTGTTCTAAAGAAGGTTTTTAGAAATGCCTTCTGCTTTTACTAGTTTTACTGTCTACAAAGGTCTTCTGCAAATTTTAATCAATTTTAACTATTCATATATCCAACTTTTTAGCTTCTTTTTATACTTTAAGCTATTGCTTTTGCTATGTTTTACTTTTTCAACTTTTTCAACTATTTTATGTTTTATACTAATTTATGCATCTGCTAATTTACTGTATTTTTTTATGTTTCACTTTTCAACTTTTTCAACTATTTCAAGTTTTATACTAGTTTCTGATTCTGCTAATCAGAATCTATATCTTTGGCTAAATTTAACTCTTTAGCAAAATATTTCTACCATATATGACTGTAGCTTTCTTCTGTTTTTTTCCCCTACTTCTTATGCTATGTTCTGCTATTTCTTGCATTTTCTGCAGCAATCATTCTGCAAATATGCATTCTCACAACTGTTTTGCAAGGAACAGCAATTTTTCTAGTTAATTTAGTTTTAATCTGTGGAAGCTGAAACTTATAAATGATTTCACCAAAGGGAGAATTAGCGCAATTCATCTTAGAAACGTTAGTTCTGATTCACTTGAAAATATGGCAAAAAAAAAGAAGCACCCTACACCCCAAAAAAGAAAAATAACAGAAAAAATAATACGCCGATCATCCTAAAAGCCTTCCTGATTGAATTTCCTATTGTAAATTCCGAGTGTCTTTTTCTCGTGCTCTAATGACATTTTCCTCAGGCTTTTTCATAAGTCCAGACAGAAGCCTTCAGCTAACCTTTTGTGAGCATAGAGAGGTCCCTGCCACATCCTTGGCGATGACAGACAGAGGAGGGTTTTATAGTAATTATTGGCAAAAGCAAAGGTCACCCAATCTGCAGTCTAATGCAAATCATCTCATTATATATTTTAGAACTGCGCTGAGCGCGTGCAACATTCAATTAAACAAAAAGGTAGTATAAAGAAAAAAAAGGGTGTTGAAAAAGATGGCTCGATACTTTATTTGTAGAAAAATGGTGGTGAGAACTGAGATAGATAGATAGATAGATAGATAGATAGATAGATAGATAGATAGATAGATAGATAGATAGATAGATAGATAGATAGAGTTTAACAATGACAACTGAAAGTCGAATATCCAGCACAATTAAATAAAGGTAAAGGTCTTGTAAAGCAGCGTGAATCTGAATAAATGTCACTGTTAGCAATTATAGAGAGGCAGATGAACAGATGTGGCATTTCAAATGAAGATGACATACCAACAGTCCAGCTGGGAAGGATAACCATCTTTAAAGAAGGTTTCTCTTTTGTTTGTTTGTGTGCAGCTAATTAGGCAGAGCACAGCTATCAGTTTTACATGAGCTATGCGGTGCACAAGTAAAACCAGTAACTATAAAGTCACTGGTTTTCATCTTTAAGAGAAGCCTTAAAGATGGCATGTTTGGTGCATCTGCACCTAATTAAATGGAGCTGTAAATGTTTATCTTCCTGCAAATGCCAACAATATTAGCCTTAAGTGTACATTCACGTCAAAGACAAATGCACTGTCATATTGCAAAGCAATGAATAAATTAAAAATACAGATGATAATATTTTAAACATATATTTTCACATATAGGTAATATATACATAAAGAAAAAAGTGTCTGTCAAGTTACGATAAAATGGCTCATATGACAAAGTGCAGAGAAGGCAACAGCAATGTTTTGACTCAGTTTCTCACTATGACATGAGGTATGCAGAATTCACATATGCAACATTTACATATGCAGGTCGATATATGTATCTGCTGCACTTTAGAGCTCAAACTCTAAAGAGAATTTCCTCAGGCCCTATTTGTGAAAAGCATTAATATTTAGCGTCAAACAATAACTGAACAATTAATTATTTCACTGTGTGTACAATTTCATGCTAAACACAAACAAAGTAAATAATGTTCCAGCTTATATGGCATCCATTATTTATGTCTGCGGGAGTTTTCTGTCTGTGCATGTGGTTATTAATGGGTTTAAGCATGTTTGAAGATATTTGTGTTTTTCTTTAGCTGACAGTAACTTGTGGTAATATTAGCATAAGACCGGCTTAAAGTATCCCTGCTGCCAGTTTACAAGATATTATGGCTTATCATGCCTGCTAACCCTTATTATCCGCTTGTTTTTATAGTTTGCCTGACCAAACACACTTACTTTAACAAACACAAAGCAAATAGCACCACTGATCTGCTGTGTGGTTTAAATTCTAACAAAAAAAGGGAAATTACTTCAAAAAGTGCTCGCTTTGGTGCTCTCATACCTGTGATGAAGTGTGTCTCAAATGTATGAAAGTGGATGAGTTTGTTTAAAACTAAATACATTCTCCAGGACTGCGACAGGCTGGCGACCTGTCCAGGGTGTACCCCGCCTCTCGCCCGGAACGCAGCAGGAGATAGACACCAGCAACTCCTGACCCCGCTAGGGAGAAGGGTGAACAGAAAATGGATAGATGGATATTCTCCAGGAATCAAAACTGAATTAATGGCTGCTTCTCAGTTTTATAATCATTATGAATATTTAAGCTGTTGCAAAGCTGGAATGATGCACCTTTAAACATATATATATATTTTTTGTGATAAACGAACTGGTGACTACATTTTAAATGATAACTTTATTTCTGAATGAATATTTATAGCCAAATTTTTATTGCTAAAGTGATTTCTTGAGAAAGCTGAAGAAGTTGTTGGAAAACAACTAATCTAAGCATCTCTTTGACTCAATGCCTCATTTATATTTTATCCAGCATACACAGCAGCATCACGTTGCAATGTCAACAATACCTTTGAAGATGTCCGTTATACCTGTGGATGCTGGCAGTCGTTCTTATTATAGTAACAAGCTAATGCAGCATCCACAGCAATCATGAGCAAACTCGATTACAAGCTTGAGGTAAAAAGAAAACTGTTTAAGAGAGCTGGGTGGATCAGCATGTGCACCATGTGGAGAGGCTGTAGTCCATGATCCGGTTGTCCTGAGTTCATTGGGCGAATTATTGCTTGTCTTTTCCTTCTCTCTCCTCCCAGTTTCCTGTCCATTTTCTGTTCTATAAAGATCACTGGAGGCTAAAAAATCTTTAAAAATAAAATAAAAAAACAAGGAAGAAAGTTCAAATAAGGATGCTATAATAATGCACAGCACAGACTGAATCTGGTTGCTCCGAGCATATTTCTGCACAAATTTCCAACTATCTCGAAGAGAAAATTTGGGTCTGTATTCTGAAAAATTCTGAAGTTGAGAATATGTATGAAAAGCTAGGCTGCCAATGAATTTATCACTGAAGAAATTGTTCAGAAAAGAGCAACTGATGATTAAGGGGCACAGTACTGCATTCAGACACAGGTAACACCAAATTTTTAGGTTATTCTTTCGTTAATCACTTCAAACTCCAGAAACACCTTGAAATAGCAAACAAAAATCTAACTTGGAACAGCAGAGATCCTGACAATTGTAGCAAACATTTTCTGGAAAAACTTTATATGCAAAAAGGAAACAAGTGACTAGACTGTGGTGGGCAGCCCAGATTGTGGATGTGCAAGTGAGCATGTACAGTTCCGATGTAGAAAAGATGTAATTTAGAACAGAAGGCAAAAAGAAAGAAATTTATCCATTCCTCATTTATGTCTTCTTATCCTTTCGGTGTTTGGGTGAGGCTTGAGCCTATGTCCAGTGATGACTGTGTGAGAGGTGGCGTACAACATTAACATGTTGGCAGTTCATCATGGGGCAACAAAGAAACACACAAAAAAAAAAACACGCACACACACAGAGGGCACACACACACACACGCACAGTCTCATGTAATTTGACAGTGAGGTGAAGTCTGAGTCCTCGGAGAGGACCTATGCATGCACAGTGAGAACATGCAAAATGCATGCAGAAACTCTGGACCTTCTTGCTGAAAAGCAATAGTATCCTGTTGCAAAAAACATCTACTGATAAAATAATAGGGTGTACAATATCTGCAGATCTGTGATGTTGCAAATGTAAAGGAATCTCTTTTTAATACAGCTCTTCTGGAGCCAAAAATGTCATTGTTACAAGTAAGGTCGTAAAAGTACAATTCATTATGTTAATTTGGATGTGCAGGTGTCTTTCCCTGATTGGTGGGGCTGGAAGAACAGCAAGACACTAAATGGAGACTAAAGAGATTATGCTGCTGTGGACCACTGGGTATTTATCTTGTCTTCATTCTGAATGATGCCACAATTCATGTGGCAGCCAAATCATACCCTGAACATACATTCTCTCCTAAACCCAACCAGACGTGACTGCGTTTACATACCTTAGCTTTCATTATCTACTTCTCTTTCAGTTAGAGAGGTAAGTTCTTGACTTTATGTTCTTATTTTAAATTGTTAAAATTGAGTTTCCCTGTGTTTCTGATTTTGGCTTCAGTCCATGAAGGTAAAATCTCATTTTGCAGTGCAAAACAAAATAAAAACATAATTTTCTTAATAAATATCATTGTAAACCATTACAATGTGCCCCTTGCTATTTCTAGTCTGAAGATGATCATCTCACCTTTACGTTATGACTTGCTCACCACTAGATAAGCTATAAAAACACACACACCAAGTGAAACTACATCTTAATTAAAAATTATATCTTTTACATTAAAATTTGCTGCAAAAAAAATACTCTCTCAGACTTTAAACAGCAATACCTTGATTTAATTTAACAAAAAAGAGGAGGGTAAGGCTTATGAAAGTAAAAACCCTCCCTGCTTCTGTGTCTTTCTCCTCCTGAGTTTGACCATATGGAGCTCAGTATGCAAGTTCAAAACAACTTCTGTGTTGTACCGTGTTCCAAATGAACACAATATAGCCTTCCTATCAGGCCAACATTTAACAAGAAGAAGCACACACGGGACATAGTGTCGGCACGCACATGCCAACATGCACACACACACAAAATAATGCAACTAACCTCCTCACCACCACAAATAATCTTATCTAACAGCAGCCTGACACCTGCGGTGAGCGAACACTTCCCACGAGTCCACTCTCACAATCAAACCACGAAGGGAGATCAGTCAACCAGGAAAACAAAACTCACTCTCCAAAAGATCTCCTTACACCCCCCATCTCTGCCCTGCTCTCTTTAAGACACCAAAGGTCCTCTGCCATCTGCTGGTCGTTTAAGAAAATGCATGTTTTTTTCCCCCCTACTGCGTTCCACTGCTGGCATTGATTGATTTTTTTTTCTCCTTCTACAATCTGTTCTACGGCGTTGCTTAACATTGTTAAATGACTTAATTAATAATTCACAGAACTGATAATACAGTTTTATTTGCCCCTAACCTTAAAACACAAAGAGAAAAGCTGAATCATGTTTACATATAT
>CAEGAD010051269.1:0-24872 GCA_903067055.1 Poeciliopsis paucimaculata | reverse complement strand
TTTTGGTTACGGAACAACACTCCTTTCTTTTTTATTAACAATTTTTTGCTTGTGGCTTTATTTTTCCGGTCAAAAATTTACCATCAAAAAAAAAAAAAAAAAAAAAAAAAAAAAAAAACTTAAATGATAAGCTTCTCTTTCCAAGACTTCTTTCCGAGAAAATATTTCTCAAACATGCATAAACGAATCAAAGCAACACTCCGGGTATATTTTTATATCATAACACGATAGACAGTTCAAAAAGGTAGATTTCACTTGATACCGCCCCTTTTACAATAACTATGGACACTTTTTTTCATAAAACCTTAAGAAACAGCTCACCAAAATAAATTGTTAGCGTATTCCTGCTATACTTTAATGAGTGGGTTGAGCACGGTGCCCACATTAAGCATTTGTAATTTATAGAACTGGAACACCTGCTGAGTTTTATTTCCCAGATGTAAAATAAGCATATCCACTGTCTTTCAGGATGCTAATGTGTGTGTTCTTAACTGGCAGTAAACTCTGAGCCCTTTTGAATTGGCAACTTCACCACCTGGTCTGTCCTCATGCTTGTAAATCACTGAGAAAAAGCGTTTGGAGCTCAAACATTTGCTGTTGTGACCTGAGAAATATAAAGACAGCTTGTGCAACGCTCCACTTAAGGTTTACAGAACAAAGCCTTTATCCCACCGTTCCTTATCAGTGGGTCATCTGGTTTTATTACTGGAAGGAGAACCCAGTCTTACAGTACATGCATTATTCTCTTGAAGCTCTTTTGTGATAGTGTTCCTTTTTTCCCTGTGGTAAAAGCTCCAGGGAGTATTATTGGCTGTCCAACCCATTTCTCTTTATCTGATTTTAGGAAATACTCCCTTTTGGTGTTGCTATGGCAAAAACAAGCTTTTCTTTAAAGAGTGATTATCAGCCACTTTAGTATACATAAACAAGTAATAACAATGAAACAATACATGTAAATACATCCGGCAGCCAACAAAAACATCTAAAACTATATGAATTAAGACATCTTCAAAACATAATGTGGAATGTAATGTGAAATATAAGTGCTAGAGACTTTATGCATTTGACCTATTTCACCTTTCCATAAAATAGGTCAAATCTTACAATACAAATGTGCTTTGTTGTTATCACAAAGTCCCACTGTTGGTAGCTCTGCTGTTTTACAACAAAAAGGTTCTTGGTTCAAATTCTGGCCTTGGGTCTTGCAACCCGGGAGCATGTAAGTTCTCCCACATGCAGTCCAACTTCCAAAAACACAACTGTTAGGTTTATTGGTCTTTCTAAACTGTCACTTGGTGCAAGTGTGTGTGTGTATGGTTGTCTACTGTGTGTCTGTGTTGCCCTGCCCTATGCTGTGCAAGGTGTGCTCTGGCTTTGCCCAATCAATGACTGCTGGAGATAAGCTCTAGCATCCAAATTTTGTTGCCAGCAATTTAAAGACAAACACTAAATCATCATACATAATTGTTGATGAACCTTTGACCAACCACACAGCCTGTTTAACAGTCATTTAAAAGCATTGACAGATTGCTAACGTTCGCACTGAATAAAATGGGAAACAGGATGCTATCTTGTCTTACTCCAAGAGACCAGTGTTTGCCCATTTCACATATATTAACTAATTAGCAGACCAAAAAGCAGGATTCCTCACCATATATTTCAGAATGCCTCCATTAAACAACTCTTGAAACAAGGTTTCATGGTTTACATCATCAAAGGCATTTGATGCATAAATAAAACGCATAAAAAGGCAATTCTATCTCTGTTGTATAAAAATTTCCCTTAAAGCAAAAATGCACATGCCTGTTCCATGTTTAAAACTAAAGTCAAAAAAAGCAGCAGGATGAATGAAACCAAGGTAGTATAGTCTACTTATTGCAATGGGAATTTCTCCTTCCACTTAAGCATAACCAGTTCATAGTTAACATTTCTAAATAACATTTCAAACTTCTTTTAGACCTTCCCGAATATGAAAACCTGGAAAACTTGTGTATATTATTTTGCTACTACAAGTTATGCAACATAGCATTTATGTCCTCCTGGTATGTTTTTAAACATGCCTTTTATTCACAAAAGTAAAACTTCACATTTATGAGTCTAATATTTCAAGAATCGGTTAGCGCTACAATAAAGACAAACAAAAAAAAAAACCCACACCAACCAACCTCATTTCTGTATTTTGGAAGGGTGCTTTTGTCTTTGATGTCTTCATCCGTGATTTGTGATTCAGCCACAAGAACATTCCGTCTCATGTCAATAATCCATAATCCCCAAAACTACCTGTCCTACTTGTGAAAGTGTTTGTCAGTGTGACCTTTAGAAGTAAGCCCTTTATAGTTCAGTGTGTGAAATCGGATAAAGCCACTGTTCTAGAATGCTTCAGTTCAGCCTTAGATGTCTTATTTTATCTTCACCATCAACACAAACAGCTGCAACCTCCTCTGATCTAGTTCGACAGCTATGCTGTAGATCCTTATTGACAGTTTTATAACTCTGAAACCTGTCTGGAAATTGCTAAGTGTTGAAAAAGAGATTGCAATTGACAGTTGTTCAACCTTTGAATTTATGGTTGTTTTAATTAAATATATGTGAGACTCTTGTTATTCGCTGTGAGAACAAAACAGAAATTGGGAGCCACCATGTGTGCTGTTACACATGGTATTGATAAATTATGTAAAATTAAATGTTCAGCTAAAAGGGACCCTTTATTCAAAATTCACTTGTAGCACCTTTTCGTATTTCCATTTGAGTCTCAACCGTTTATAGGAACAGTTCAAGCGCTTAAAAAAATACCCAGCCATTTTCTGGCTATGAGTTAATGTTTGTTGGTGTCTGGAAACCAAACCGCTTCAAGAACCTCTCGTTTATTAAGTCACAGCTGGAGGATTTTGCAAAGTTCAAGGTGACCAACTGCTGTGTTGGTCAATGGATAGGGGAAGTCCCCACCACTTGCTCCAAATCTTCACCACTTTCTCAGAAGAAGGTTAACCATCAAAAGTACACAAAGATGTATTCAAACACATTGCAATACCAGTCAAAAACAAAACTACAGCAGTGGTGTAGCTGCTTTGTACAAGTCAGCCTTTAACTATTTCTGGAACACAGTCGTGCTGCATAGCCTCAGTACCCTGAAGAAACATAATTTACAAGTTAGAGCTTAATCCTTATAGGTTATGGTTCTTTTTAACAAACCAAACTTTTGTCATTAGGAAACACAGTTTGGGAATATTTTATTTCCTTAAAAGTTTTGAACAAAACTTAAGAATTAAAGTTGAAAAATTAAAAAAAAACTACTTTTATTTCTTATTTGAGTGACCTAGGTCAATTGCTCTTCTCAAGAGACAGGAAAAAGGGAATGGTATGCCACAGTAAGAAAGATGTACTGCCTGAAGCAATACATCTCCCTGAAGATGCTTCTGCTGATGACAAGGCATAAAGATAGAAAAAGAGAAAGGGCATTGAAAAGGGGAGGTGATCACCTGGTACATGGAGATGAGTCAAATGTGTGCAATTCCTAGATTTTGGAGGACATAAAATCAGTTAAGGAGTCATCATTAGCTGCAGTGAAAATCACTAACATGCCCTTTTGTTCCAAGAAACCACACATAGTTTCACTGAGCCATTTCCCGTTTAAAGGTTTGCAGTTAATTGAAAATTAGAATGGAAAATGTTGTTTTCACTTTTACTGTAAGATTATTTTAGGTGTTAAGATTTCCTTAAGTAATTCTGTGAAATGAATATAATGTTTTTGTTCAACGTATAAATCTGGAAAAGTCACTTACTTAGCCAGATGGGCCAAAGAAGACCCATGTCCACTCATCCAATGAGATTAGCAGTAAGAATTTTCTTCTTATAGTTTTTCTATATATATTTTAATCAGATCATGGTTCTTTGGGAAGAAAAAAACTACAATTAATTTGCTTCAATTCAACTTTAAAAAAATAAACAACTCAAAAGGCATAATTAACATTCTACCTTACAAGTGGAATGTACAATCAAGTCAAATGCCTGTACCTATTTTATTAGTTTGCAGTAAAGCTATTTGTCTATTGATTTATTTACTTCCTAAAGCTTTAAAAAAACATTTACAAGCTATTAGCAACATGGAGAATGTTGATGAGGTTATTTTTGGAAACATGCCAATTAGCTGTTATTGCTTTTGGGGGCCTTTAATTAGTTTAAGGACATCTTGGTGTCATTTGTATTTGCATATATGCATTTTGTAACATGTTATCCTCTATTGACTACTGGGGACTCACTTAACTGTTTTCCTTATGTTTGTTTATTTTGTTCCAAAAAAGTTGTTTGTTTAAAGCTCCCAATGTTGCTTATTTTCATTGACTTCTTCTTCTTCTTTTTCTATGCAACAGCTGTTTTTAAACAACTCTTAAACCATTTATGTGTATTTAATTCATACCACTGGTTATGTTTGAGCCTGGCTACTGAAAAAAAATAATAAAAATCAGCTCACAATCTGAGATTGTACCACAACTTTTATATGTGAACTTAACTGGCGTTTTGTCATAGTATGGAGATTGTGAATAACTTTTGGAAGTAACATGATTCAAAAATAATCAACCTAACTCATCCGTCTAATTGCCCATTCTGCATATATTCAGTTTGTGAAACACCTTTGTGCTTACTTTTAACATCATTATGTACATGAAAGTGTAGACAGTCTTATAAAACACATCTGTTTTCAGACATGTTGCTATGAACAGACTTTTTTTTTTCCCAGGATGTTACCAAACTGCTAATGTAAGCAGTGAGGCTATTTATTCCAGGCTCTAAAATGAAAAAAAAAAAAAGAAATAAAAAAAAATAATTATGTAGACATCAAAATCTTTTGAATCCCCTTTCTATTTGAAATATGCACAAATCTACCAAACTAAAATCCATTTTGTCATAAGACACACATTCCTACAAGCTTATCTGTCACTAAATGATATCCGTTTAATCAAATGTCCAGTGCTCAGAATGTCCCAGCTGTCTATTTTGTCAAACTGGCTCTGAGCTTGTCATCTACATGTCTGAAAACTTGTGTAAAGCTCCACAGTAAGACTTTGGTCTTCAATGTGTCAATATGAGCTTTGAAAGAGCAACAGCATCTGAGGAATGAAAGCAGCTGATTTGGGTTTCTCAGCACGTTGGGAACTGACACTTGCAGATTGACAATAACTGAGTCACTGCACCTCTGGGAGACTACCAAAGGGTGTCAACCAGTGAGTGCCGAAGTGTGCAACTGAACCTGTCTGAGCTTGTGTCTGTAGTGACAAAAGCACAGATGTGTGTCAAATTGGCAGAGTATTTTTGTCAATCAAAACATCAGCAAAAGTGTGTTAATGGGTGACACACTCTTTTTGTACCAAATAATATTTCATTACAATTTGCATCTGTGGTAAATTTACATGGCCAGACAAACTCCTCACTCACTCACTCATTCATGCTCGCTCTCTTTCTCTCTGATTCCCTCAATGATTTGATCCATATCCACTTAATAGTACCATGGAGTTGCTAGGTATTTGTCAGCTACAGAGCCATGATTCAACTCTACCAAATCCTAAATGTGTATTTTTCCCTTGAAATTTGGAACCTAAAACTCTTAATTCCTTTCCAAACATACCCATAGGGTGACATAGCCTCTGAATAACACTGACGGGTTACAGTAGGAAGGGCAGAAAACAAGAAATTAGAAAGCTGGTAATTATAGTTCATAAAAATAATTTGACATCAACAAAAACTGACATGATCATGCTTCAAACATTTTTGTTAAAAAAAAAAAAAAAAAAAAGTAAAACTTACTTTGTCTCTTCGTGATTAGCTTTTGAATAATGGAAGCACACATGCTATATTTATTTGATTCCATTTTTAGCTCTGTCACAATACGTGACTTACCAAACAGGTTAAAAAGTATTGCAGATTGATGAGAGACACCCTCGGTTTTAATGCGGCTACACCTTGAAATGTTTTTCCCCACAGGAAGCCGCAGCTGTGATGTTCGGCTTTGTTCTTGAGCCAAAATCTGTGCACACACTCATGCACAGACATAAACAAAGTGTAATGTTGCAGACAATGTTACCGAAACTGACACAAGACAAAACCACAACATAGATCAGTTGAGAGCACCACACAAGCTCAGCGAATAAGTTTGATGGTGAAAAACAAGGAAGCAACTGTATCACAGCATGCCTGTGCATTCACTGGGATGTGTGAAACTGCACTACACTGTTGTCACACTGCTTCTTATCTACTATTAAAATGCACAGTTTTTTGAAATGAGCAAAATTTAAGATTAACCACAGCTAATCAAAGTAGGCAGCAGGTGTCACTGCTTTGTTTTTTTTTGTTTTTTGTTTTGTTTTGTTGTCTTCTTAATGTAAAGCGGAGGAGCAGATATATGTGTGTGTGTATTTGTGTGTAGTTTGTGCCAATTATACAGTAAACCTAAAATCTTGCTACAGCAAAATGAGGAGGAAGGGATTAAGACCAGAAAAAGCAGAAGGCAGCTGTAAAGTAGTGAGTTTGTGCCCAGTGGACCCCTTAAGTTTCTGCTTGCCCTGTTTGTCTGGGCATGTGCTGGCACAGACAAATCTAACTTCCTGTCAGCGAATTTCTGTGTTCTTATTATTGTTAAATATTTATGTGACACATTAATTTGACCATATTTATTTGGACACTTTTTCTATTTATTGAGGATTGATTTATAACATCTAAAGTTCCAGGCACTAGTAATCTTGATTGAAAATGGGTCTTTGCCCTGCTGACTTGAGTTCAAGCAAAGCAATTTCTTAGGGAGCAAACTGCATAACGCCTGCTGCATTTTAAATACGCTCACATGCATGCATGAGGTAACCAGGCTATCACTTTTTCCCACCATTCCTAATCACAAACTCTGCACAAGCAAGCACACGCAGACACAGGCACACCATCACCTACACAAACACGTCTTATTTTTCCTTGAAGGCTATACATTGGACATATGGTTAGTTCCACAAGTATGTTTGTGAACTCTGATGCTCGGTCAAATTAACTATTTTACAGGGTTATGCAGAGGAGGGACAGATGGACGGATAACTTGTGATGACGCACATAAAGGTAAAGGACTAGATATATCCACAACAGACTGTGTTGATAATGTTTGTATTACACTAAAAATCTGAATGAGTTTGAGTCACTTTAGAGAAAAGGTCGCCTATCGCAGACAAGTGAGCTAATATGTTTATTTTCTAAAAGAAATTAACACTAATAAACAAAAAGTAAAAGCTAAATATCAGTTTTCTTTTGTATTTCAATACTTTATATTATAATCATATTTCATACTATATTTGAAATATGATTCAAATATAGTATGCATTAAGTTTATATTTCAATGAACTTAATGCATTTGTATGTAGCTTTCCTAGTTTTTGCTAGCCCCACATTCACTCCAGTTTAACATGAATATTTTTAGAAACCTTTTAATACATGTAAATATTTTATTCATGAACTCTGTAATGACCA
Organism: Poeciliopsis paucimaculata; assembly: GCA_903067055.1. Lineage (NCBI taxonomy): Eukaryota > Metazoa > Chordata > Actinopteri > Cyprinodontiformes > Poeciliidae > Poeciliopsis > Poeciliopsis paucimaculata. The sequence continues at coordinate 17,372 of CAEGAD010051269.1, read as the reverse complement.
GACAATGGTTCAATAAAATATCTACAAAAGAACATTACTGAATATGTGCACAAGAAAAAGCACAACTGATATTCAAATAATTTTATGCAACCGAGTAAGTAGCATGCTTTCTATTTACTCATGCATGGCACAGTTCTGGCTGTAGCGTTGAGGTCTAGAGTTGTCTTAGCAATAGTATTCACTCTCAACAAAGAAAATTCCCCTCATAATTAATTAGTAGCAGGTTAATAAATTAACAGTGCTGTGTAAATTACACAGTGCCCTCTTACCCCTCATCCCTGCACGCTTTATGAACATCCTGCTGCTGGTGTATAATGATGATGTTTAAGACTATATGACAAAGAAGCAACGATATGAAAGTCTTCTAGGATTCCTCTGTCTGTTTATTTGCAAACAGCACTATAAGTGAGCTCTGTATCCGTGCGGCTCCTTAGGAGGCATTTATAAACCATTTCTGAATGACTCATTCTGAAATCCAATCAGTCAGTACAGATGTCGATGCCAGGGCTGAAGAGAACCTTTGTAATAGTGATGGGTCAGACGCAAACACTTTGGGCTCTTTGAAGTGAACGACGGGAGCTGGCTCTTCATTAAAAGGGGCGGGGCTACAGACACAGCAGCACAACAACCAGGACACTACACTATGGGCGTCTCCCCATATTCTTCTCCCTTTTGCTGCTCAGTTCTCAGAGCAAGCGCTCTGCTCACAATAGAACTTTGTTTTGATTAGCAAGGCAGCCTTCTGCCCAATCACGTGTGAGACTGACCTCTTAATTTGTACACCTTTAGCGCTACCTTTTTTTAGTACCTTGAAATTAATCTGATTCTCTTGCCTTATAATTCTCTGATAGTTTTCTTCTTTATCTCATCTTAGGGCTTAACTTAAACTTAAACACAACCACCGCTTTTCCAGTGATAATTAAGGCTAAGCTAGTTGCTTTTCAACATACTTGTTATGGTTGTCGGCTTCAGAAATGGTGGTTGTTTTTCTTTGGCAAATATAAGTAAACAGCGATTAAAGCCCTGAGGAGTTCATGTGTACGGGAGACTCATCATATGCAGGGAAGCAGAAAAAAGGGGAAAGGGTTGTGGGAGTTTGATGCAGATCAAAGTCTCAGTGTACCCAGGGAAGGAAAGATGGAAGAAAGGTGGAGAAACGCTCACATACAGTGTTTGAGTGTGATGAGCCACAGTGAGTCCTGCGAAAAGAAAGACCAGCGATCAAAGGAAAGATGAGGCGATGGAGACAAGGGGGAAAGGCAAGAAAGGGTGGGAGGTACAGTCGGTACCACAAGACCAGAGCACACAGCTGCTTTATTGTTTTCTGCCCATCTTTACAGGAATAATTGTTTTTCATAACAGTCTTTCCTCTTTTTGCCTGGCAGATGCACACACCACCCCACCCACATGCAAACAAATTGTCACCACCTCTCCTTCCAGTTTTACATCTGCCAGGCAGGGGGATCTCCATGGCTATAAAACTAAGCCTCAAAGCTTCCTTTTGTTATAATAACCACAAAAAAAAAAAAAAAAAAAAAAAAACACTGATAGTAAATATGTCATACTTCATTCCGTCTTTGCCATATTGCATCTTAAAAGGGCCCACCTAGCTAATGAGTAAGACTTTTGGGGACTTTGCTTCATATAGAGGGTCTGGGCTACTTACCTTTATGTAAAGAACAGGGATTTCTTTGTTTCAACAGGAAGCCTCTCATTGAAATGGACAGAATTCACATGTGAGGTACCCTACGGTTCAATACTATCATCCCTTCAATTCAATATCTATATGCTCCCACTTGTTCGGGTTATAACAAGCTGCTGCTGTTGTATCAACCTTCCAGACCTCTTCAGATACAGGTTTTCTGGTTCTGGTCTGCTCTGAATCCTCAGAACCAGAACCAAATATGGAGAAACAGACTTCAGCTTTTATGCACCACAAATCTGGAACAAACTTCCAGAAAACTGAAGAACAACTGAAACACAAGTTTCAAGTTTTGAAAAACAAGCTCCTTTAAATCTAGACTAAAAACCCATCTTTTAGACTTGCTTTTGAGCCATAATAAATGTTCATTACACAACATTTTCATGTGTAATAATCACTTGGCAAAATGTAATGTTTGATGTTATTCTCAATTGTTGACAACTTGGTGTCTTCTCTGACTTAGTAGTTTTGTGCTTTTATGAAACAATGCACTTTCAACTGCCTTCTTGCTGAAATATACTCAACAAATGAACTTGAACTTTACCAGCTCTTATTACAGATACTCTGAAGCCACATTCTGTGGTAAAATGAGTAATTTTAAAAAGACTTTTTTTTTTTTTACGTTACCCTGTAAAAATAGACACATACTCTAAAAATAGACCAATAAATTATGTGCTTTGTGCAAGATGATCCATCACGTTATAGTAAAATTCATCCCTGAATTACCTTTTTTGATGATAAACTGCTAAATAATTTCTGACTCAAGAAGTCAAAAAGTTATTAAGCAGTTTAATTTTCATACTGATTGCAGTGGTTGTTTGGTACAACTTTGTCACTGGGTATAAAAGCACAGGGCTCCCTCGCCACCCCTTTCTCGCCATGGTCATGGCGACTGCCAAGCATTGATTGATAGCATTATTCAACTTTATAAATGTGTGATTTATTTGCAATGTGGACACAGAGTGGAATGGGTCTGCTCTGCTCTGACTATTGGTGAAGGTATGTGTGGGACTGGCTGCACTGCTGAGGAAAAACGAGAGGCTAATGGCTGACCGCTCTCGTGCTCACTCAGACAGACAGCCTGCCTGCAGACAACCTGCAGAGCGTTGTTGCCATAAAAGTCTCCAGCAACACAGATAAAGGATTCACGAGACTTATCACACAAATTGACAACAAATTGCAGCCCTACTCCCCCCTCTGCTCACCCCACACTTGACTGTGTCTCTTGGCTCTGCCCACTTTGCAGGTGTTTGCTTTCAGAGGAGGGTAAGTTACACTTTAAACTTGAACTGTTATGACTCACTCCAGACTTATCTCCTCATTCAAATTACACCATCAAACTGTAACGGAACAAGCTCTGGATTTACACCGTGTTCTAAATTTTTATGGGTTATCATCATTACCACCAATTATTATTATTGGTGGTGGATGACCACCACATCCCAACACAGCTGTGACATCAGCAAGGAGGTGGTGGAGTCATTTTATGAGCCGAAATCATGGGGAGAGAATCATTGGTCGGCCTCTTCAGAGTCTCTGAAGGTGTGAAAATGACCTCAGCAAAGAATATGGACTTTCTAACTGATCACTTTCTTTCATGGTTCAAAAAGAAGAGCCATACCTTCAGTAGCAAAACCATCTTCATGCATGACAATGCACCATCTCATGCTGCAAGGAATGTGTCATTGGCTGCTATGGGCAAAAAAGGGGAGAAACTCATGGTGTGGTCACCATCCTCCTCTGACCTCAACCCTACTGAGAACCTTTGGTGTTTCCTCAAGCAGAAGATCTGAGGGTGGAATGCAGTTCATATCAAAACAGCAGCTCTGGGAAGGTATTCTGACATCCTGTAAAGAAATTCTAGCAGAAACTATCCACAAACTCACAAGTTCAATGAATGCAAGAATCGTGCAGGTGACATCAAAGAAGGAGTCCTATGTCAACATGTAACTAGGTCTGTTAAGATGTTTTTGATTGAAATAGCTTTTGATTTTATAACTTGTGACCATTTAATGCTGCACATTCAAAGTTGCAGTTCTTTATAATCCATAAAATGCATAGAAAATCTGCTGTGCATAATAATTTGGAACAGTGCATTTTGATTTTGATTTTTTTTTGAAGAAACTCAAAAATATTTCTCATGTGGAGCTTTGTTCAGTAAAATTTGATTTACACTGTAATAGTTCATGACTTGAAAATTATACAGACCATCATTTGTATTGACCATTTAAGAAAATCTGAGAAAATATCACTTGCATAATAATTTGGAACACTGTGTAAAGGCATTCAAGATACAATGTTACTCACAAAGGGCACTGAGGGTCCAACTGTGGCCTAGAGGTTAGACAGCTTCAGAGTTGCTGTGCTTCTCTTTATACTCTGTATGAATGCTGCATGAACGATGGCTGGCAAGAGTTTAGGAAGTAAGAGACAGCAGCCACAGAGGCAAATGAGCATTGATCAAGGTCGCTACAATTACACTGACCTCAGCTAGTTCCTTCCAGGAGGTGCCCCAAGGAATGGAGGTAATGCCCTTAGCTGGGTGGGATGCAATGTCTGTTAAAGGGGTATATTTTCAACGGTTATAAGTGTTACAAAAGCATAGTGTGGCGATACCTAAAATGAGCTTCCAGAAGAAGAAATTGATAAGAAGATTGATAAGGAAACGATAAAAGGGTGAGACAAAAGGGGAGGTACACAATAATACAAAAGGGAGGAGAAGATGTGAGGCAAGGGAGTTGACAGATTGATGGATTGCTTCACTGCAAAAAAAAGAAGAGCACCAACAGAGCTGGAATAACACTCACATTATTTTTCAGACATATCTCAGTGCATTAATGTACACATAAAAGTTGCAAGAGATGATATGGCTACAGAAAAATAATACTGGCTAAGCAGCTTTGTAAAACATGTTGCCTTAGTAAATGAATGAGTTTGCACCCTTCATACTTAAATAGTCTACCATACTTAAATAGTCTACCAAGTGGATAAGTCAATAGAATATTGCAATAATCAGTAACATTACCATGCAACTTAAATAAGGTTGAATAAAAACTTAACATCTTCAAATAATTTTTTATTTGTTTTTGATAGGACTTTGCCAATGCAGTTCAGCAAAACGTTTCTGCCAACTCCTTTGCAGACAGTTACATGAAGATCAATCAAAATCACTTGATAATAATAACCTTTATTTAACCAGGTCTACTTTCTTGATATCAGCAGATCTCTTTTACAAGAGAAATCTGCCCCAGACTTGACAGTATACAGTTGAAAACTCTCAGCTGTTGCTGAAGGTGTGAAGAAAATAGACACAATTTATGAAATACCAAATCCTGATATGTCTTTAAGTAGGCGTGTAACATTTAATGCACCCTCATTTCTTCTAAATATTGTGAGACACGGTGTGGAAATTATAGTGTTCTACTACTCCAGCATTGGGAATGTCACACTTTTGTGTTGGTCATATGAGTATTAGCAGAAGTGATCAGTAAATGGATTGTACGGCCATCTTCTAAACACTTCAGCATTTTGAAGTGAAATAATTTTTACTCCAGTCAAAGTATCTGCATAGCATACCATGTATAATACATTATATTATCAGATTACTACTGCAGCATTTATGTTTTTTGTAGCATATATTACTTGTATGGATATTAAGATAACTGAGTAAATAATGAAATTAGATCAGAAAAGTTCCTGGTTCGACTGCTGAGGAAGTGGTAATTTGTAAAAACACAGACAACAAAGTAGTGCAAAATTAGCGAAATGTATTAAGTGATATTTACAATATATACAGATGACATCTCGGATCTCATCAAATAATTCATGAGATCCTAGATGTTATTTTTTCCCCCCTTTATCCAAGGCAATATTTCTACTCCTTGATGGAAGTGAGAGAAATGATGACAAAGCATACAATTCAGTTGGGTTCAGTACAGAGTAAAGATTAAAGTGTGGCTGTGGATTGAATGCCTCCTACCAGATTGGAAGGAGTTGAAGGGATATGATGTTTCTCTTGATTCGATGTATGGTTTACCTCGCCAGTCTGGTCCAGTTCCCTACAGACAATCAGAATCCAGGATCTGGGTCTGAAAACAGGTAGCAGGCCTGTGTAAAACAGGCCTGATAATATTTTGTCAATATCAAAAATCATGAATGAGTTTATATTATACCAATAATTAAACTCACGTGAGTACTCATTCATTTCATTTTAGCATACAATAGAAATAGTGTTTTACTATCCAAAGTATTTTCAGTTTAAATGTTTCATCAAGGTAACAAAACAAACTCAGATCAGCTTAGTTTACGCTGACCAAGCACAAACAGTAACCAGGAGGCTAGCGCTAGCATGCTAGCTCCCAAACAAACACTCACCAGTTTCAACTTGTCAAACAGCTGAAAGTTTCGATCCATAATCACACATCTAAAAGTTGAGAGGCACATCAGTGAGAGACAGCACTGCAAACATTTGCTAGAGGCTTACAAACGCCAGAATCCTAATTGTGGCAGCGACGGACGGCATCTCCCACGCAGCCTAGTGAGCAGCAGCTATCTGTTCGGACGCTGACGTATGGCTAGTCATGTGATACTAAACCAAGCTGGAACTGGTGTTCGGTTTATTTTTTGTGCTTGAAAGAAATTAAAATGAATCTTTAAATAAATATAAATATATATATAAATAAAATAAAAGTGAATTTAATAGAGACGGGAATACAATTACCCTTTTTTGCATTTTGCTTAGATGAATGTCTTCATTGTCACAGTATGAGTTGCAACAAGCACGCTGTGGACAAAGTTAGAGTCAAATTTCACATTCAAAACATTTGAATGTTTTTTCTAGATTATTATTATTTATATATATATATATATATATAAATTGTTATACTGACTTGGAATTTTAAATTTGTTTTTGGTGAGTTTAGCTAAGTTCACAACAAAATAAAGAAATATGGAAAGTAAATGTGAGAAACTGAACTTATGTGGTATATTAATGCACAGACATGGATGTATGGTGCATTGCACCACATTTACCTTTCTTCAGTTTAGTCCTACTGTGTAAGAAAGTCAAAATTATCTGTGTTTTAGCCTAAGTGCATACATTCACACCTACATTTTTTCTATGTGTACAACATACACACTTTTTAGCTTTACAGCTTTGCCTTCATCATTGCTTTCATCATTTCTACAGCCACTGCACAATCACTTTGTAATACATAAAAATATCAGGGGAACCTAAGGCTACACTCCCTCAAAGTGATAAATAACAGCACTTTAATTTTCACCTAAATACACAATATAAACATAATTGCATGTGTGAACAAGCACCCAAGAGGCAGAGCAAACACCAAAACTCTATTACTGGTCAGGAGAAGGAACATAAAACATGTTCTATTCTTCCCTAATGAAGAGTGTAAGCATACATACACAATTCTCAAGTAGTCATACATTTACAATGACTAATGCAAAACATACACACATAATTATTTAGAAAGCAATACACACCAGTGGCAGTGTAGATATGAACATTTGGTTTTCATCAAAAGGGCAAATCACTTGAACTCATGTTATTAATAGTGAAGTTCTAGAGCTTTGGCAGAGCTGTATAGAATGTTGATGATTGATTTTTACCATTAAACCTATTTTTACTGCATATGACTGGATGACAGTTAGCAGAAGAAACTATACACGAGCTCCTGATGGTGACACATGATTGAAACTGTGGGTGGCTAATGTAACTTCCCCACTCTGTGAATTTTTGCAAAGCTCCATTTATTTTCTATGCAAAAGGGACAAAAATATTGAATCCAACACAGCAAAGTCATTGAATACCAAGTAATGTTCACTATCCCATTAGAATTGATGACTTCTAGAGCATGCAGTATGACAAAATTTAAATCAAAAAGTTAAGAAAAATACCAAATGAAGAATCTGCCTGTTTTGTTTTTTTTTTTTAGTTGCTTCTACTCTAAAGTATACAATGTCTGCTTCTTTGAGCAAAATAACATATGAGCAGTAATTCTGCAGTCATTTAGTTTTCTGTTATTAATCAAACACTATTTGCCACTAATTGGCTATTCTTCCCTTGATATATCACACTGTTAGTCAGAAAATAAATAGGAAAACTGTATTTTATTTTCCTTCAGATGAAATATTCAGATAATTAAGGCTGTTACAGAGCTGTCTAATTGAACAAGCATTCAATATTTTTATTTCAACCTTGGACAAATATGTGACTGGCCACAGCAAAACCAGAAACAGGCCTCCCTCAGAGCATTGTGAACTATTTAAAGATTCTGAACATGTGGATTCTAAACTTTCTAATTATGTCAAACACATGAAAATAAAGAAAATTAAGATATGGACATTTAAATGTTGGTGTTCTGCAAACAAAATTAGTGAGCGAACAGGCCTCAAAATTTCAGAAAAATTGTTCCCAAAAATTGGATAACACCTGGGAGTGTTAACAATAGCAAAGTAATGCTCATTTACATTACTTTGCTATATCCCCATTCTCCAGCATTGACTGTTAACACGTATGACTGTAAATGTTTGCAGTCACAGGTGAGCTTTTGTCTAGCTTGTTTAATTAGAAATATCTAGTTGTGGGAGTTGAGAAGTTTTGTTCCATTTCCCAACAGGATTTTGAACCTCTGTCTTGTAAGCCTTTGTCGTGGAGTCACCTGTGCATCTTAACCAGTAGGAAATAAACAGAACTGAAATGCAATATGTTTGATAATTTTTTACTTCAGCCCAAAGTATGCAAGACTTTAGGCTGAAGTTTGCAGTTACCCTGCATGTAGTTAGCCAGTGAGGCATGCACAGCTGCTAATCCAAGATGTGTCTGGTCACTGTCATAGCACAGTATGAATTATTCCAGCAACCGTTTATTCAACAGGAAGGCAGAAACAAAGAACAAATGATATCATCATAGTCCAACACAGACATAAATAAGTATTGTGCAAGTTTGTTTCTTGTTCTATAATCTGTAACAGCTGATTGTGGCAATACCTATCTGTAATTTTGGAACCAGTTGAGTCTTATCCCAGTTAATTAAGAAAAGATATAAAAAAAAATATAGAAAATAAAATGGGGTAAAAGTATAATGCAACAATCTTAGATAATGAAGGTGGAGGTGACATATGGTTTTCTGCAATAAATCAGTGGATTCTGCAAGATTCAAAAATGCAGACTTCAAATTTTATCACCACAGTGAATTAAAATCAATATAAAACCACATGCTAGCTCTAAAGTTCTTCAGACTGTTTTTTTGTGAAGAGTATATTTACTTACAAAGAATTTACATTAAACAGGGTGATATTGGCATCTGAACATACCTGTGTATACACACACACTTCTTTTTCTGTTTGTTTGATTGATTATCCAGCAAGCCTCTCAACACTTTAATGCCTCCCTATCTGTCCTTTTCCCTCACACACACACATATATAGACACAAAACATATATGGGATTGAGGAGGCCCTACTCATGGCATATTAGCCACCTGTGGGCAAGCCAAGCACTTTGTAAATACCTGCAGGGGAGAAAGGATGAGCCTTGGCGCCCTGTCAGGCCTGATATCGGCGGACACCTAATCTCCACAATACCCCACAGAGCCTTCTCCATCACTTCCAGATGGACAGAAAAAGTACCTGAAAGGACACTATGAGTGTAGTACTGTAAATAATTCCAGCCTATTGTCTGGCAGAAAAGTAAAATTATGACTGGTAAATTGTGTGTGAAATGAGCTGTGTTTAAACACAGTTTCCAAGTAGATTTAAAATTAACTTTTAATGTCATGTATCCATTGGCGAATCATGTAGGCATTGCACTACATTCAGAAGTTAATAGTATTTCTATGTTTGGGTGTTTCAATTCAAATCAACTACATCAGGAGAGACAGAACATGTTTGTTATGTGTGTCAGGTAAAACATACTGCAATTTTCAAAATGTAAAATGTCTTTAATCTCAACATTCACTGCTATCTTCTTGAAGCCAGAAATTCTTAAATGCCTTTCATCTTTGTATGCGTTGTTACAAGGAAGTGACCTAGCAATTGTTTCCTGTCACAAGGCAAGTTTTTTCCACAATTTCTACCTTTTTTGTTTATGCCTGAACTTCTATTTTACATCAGTAACCTTGAAGCCATTCCAGACATCAATTACCTGCTGCTATTGTAACCAGGATAATTTTCCTATATTAGATTCAGGTTATTTATTTCATTTTCCATTTTGTTAGATTTTATTTATTTTTATTTAAAGGTTTTAATTAAAATCCTCCTTTTCTTAATTTATTCAACACCAAACAGGCGAGAACAACATTGTTCTCGCGCGGTTTTGACGTCATGTGACAGCTGCACGTCAGTGGCCTAAATTGACAGCTATGGCTTATATGGCTGCTAATCGCACCTTAGGTAGGAAACGCTGTCGGACCCTGACGTGCAGGTAGGCTTCTGGTCTGTTCCCAAAGCGGTTTTTCAGATATCTATTGTATATCCTTCAATCGTGTACCTCTGTTAACTTGCAGACGTGTGATTAATCAACCAAACGTTGTAAAGATCACGATTGGTCGAGAGGGAACTGGTGAGTGTTTGCTCGGGAGCTAGCATGCTAGCGCTAGTCTCCCCAGCCTACTGTAGTTATAGTGATCTAAAGCGCACTCAAATTGAAATGCTTACCGAAACTACTGTGTGTAAAAAATACTGTTTTGCATAAGTTGCATTTAATTATTATGTGAACTCTTGCAATTGTAAGAAAGTACATGTAAATTGATTATTTAGGCCTGTTTACACAGGCCAGGTGTATTGCAGATCTCCCGCTTAAGGAGTGGTTGAAGGGTCTAGGATACAGCAAGGATTGTCTGGCTTCATGCTGACCAGACTGGCGAGCTAACCGTTTAGCGGATCCGGAAATACAACACCTATTATCTGAGGAAACTCTTCCGAACTGGTTGGAGATTCAGCTCAACAAGTCTTCACTGAAGGAACTGGATTATTATTTTTTTCCCTTTCATCATCAACAAAGACTGGTTGACTTCCTTGGTTTAAGGAACCCATTTGGACTTTAAATGGTTGACTAACTTGTATATATTGTAAATATTAATACAACTCACCGATTTTTGCACCATCTAGCTGTCTCTGTGTTTTTACAATTTGCCACCTCCTCCAGCAGACGAACCTAGTTTTTAAGCGATCGTTTGGATGGACTTTAATTTGGATAATTTCTAATCCTAGAATACAATACGGGTTACACATACATACTCAAGAAGGTTTGGTTGTTGATTTTGGCATTTATAGGCTTTGCACTGCAAAAACACAAAGTCTTACCAAGTGCAAATATCTTACACTTGAAATAAGCAAAAATGAACTTTTCAGTTTTTCAGCTTGTTTTAAGTTTTTAAGTTAATAATTTCTTTAATATTAAAAAAAAAAAAAGTAGTTCCTTTAGCAGATTATTTCAATTATAACGCTGGAAAAAGGTCTTGTGATAAACTGGAACTACTACTTTTTTAAATTCAATATTAAAGGAATTATTGACTTAAACAAGCTCCCTTATCTTGCTGAAAAGTGACTTATTTCAAGTGCACTGAGACATTTCACCAAACCAGAATCACTTCATAAGGTTTTGTGTTTTTGTAATGCTCCTCTAACATAAACAAGAGGAGCAGGAAACAGTTCCTGCAGACAATTAGAGTAATTTATTTTGCCAAATGAAAACCTTTTGTTTGACTTGGAGTCATTTATGGGCCTTTTACTTCACTTTTATGAAGCACAAACTCTCCCACACTCTCCTGTTTCAGTGTCAGCTCACACTGTGAGGTCAGGAGAACCTGCTGGGATTCTCCCTCCTCATTTGTTCTGCCCACGATCAATGGTGGGAGAGCGAGACTGAGGTCACAAACATGTCGGATCAAAGGGAGTATCACTGCTGGGAGAAACAGCCAAACAACCACATGGAGAGAAAACAAGACAGTTCCTGAAGTCGTCGGTTCACAGAGAAAACGGCTAAAGTTCCTTCTCATCTGTCCCTGCTGAGTGTCTCTGTGGACGTCCCAGCGGGACGGCTGGACTCCCTGGCACCAGAGCCTGGCGCTGGGGGAGATGTCGCTCTCAGATAGGGTCAGGAGAAGCTCCACCCAGCAGGAACGGAGCACACTCAGCCAAACCTGAGAAGCAGAACATCCCAGGAAAGAAATGCATCATTCTTCTGATTCACAGAGCACAGCTGAACCTCTCAGTGGAAACTTCTGCCAGAACATTATGGGGCGCCGTTTATAACGCTAGTCAATTAATGAGTTAATTGCACTTTCTGAAGAAACAAAGATGCAGCTTCATTTGTCAAAATCATATTTTCTCCATGTTATTTATTAATTTACATGCCATAATTTCAAACTAAATACTTAATTAACAAACTAGATACTAAAATAACAAACTAAATATTTACTTTACAAAGTAAAAATCTAGATCCAAACTAAATATTTAACCTCAAATCAAATATTTACTTAAGCTAAATATTTAGCATATTGCCCATGTGTCAAGTGGATTACCAAAATAAAACTTGGGTCTCGTAAACCTCTTTAGTTTGGAACTAAATATTTAGTTTGGAGCTACTGTTTTCTATTAGCACACAGCCACAGATATTAACATTTACACTCCTGCTGCCTCTTTGAAGAAATAAAAACAAGAATAAATTAATCTTAAATTATATACTAATGTGAGTTTTCCATGAATATGGACAAATTAAAACAGATTTTTTAAAATCTATTCCTGTTCCCGTCATCGGCTTTAACTTTTAAAGAGGAACCCAGAGAACCTTTTCTTTATTGTGTAAACTAATCTAATATGGTTTGTTCTTCATTTCGGATGACAGCTGTCCTGTGAGACTGCGGTGTAATCTCTGGTTTTAGTGAGAACAAGATGCAGGAACATGAAAACGTTCCTCGCTGTAACCAAAACCCTCGCAGCTCTGACTCCTTCCAGATGCCAACTTCTGCAGCAGGATCTGTGACGCACAGAGGTCATTGTTGTTCGCTGACAGATGATTCCTCAGCTCCCATCCTGAGGAGCCGGGTGGAAGTCACGCAGGATCGGGGTCAAGCCTTTTGACCCTGACATCAGTTTCCTGAACACATACGCCGGGACCCTGAGAGGAGAGCGAGGTCATCCTGAGCGGCGCAGATCGCAGCTGAGTCGGTTTGGAGCTGCAGCAGATTAGCAGCTGATTTTATGCTCCTCATGTTTATGTGCTGTTTGTTCTGCGAGGAAAAACTCTGGTTGGTTTCCTGCCATGTTTCTGCAGCTGGTTGAGCTTTAAGTGTTTGTGTCTCATTAGCAAAGAAACAACTGCTGGAGTTGTAAAAATTAAATGCATATCGTGGTTTTGATTTTTCTGTTTGATGTTAACTTGGTTGCTGAACACACATGTTTACAGTTACTGCTTTGTTTATGACACGGACTGGGATTGCTGGGAAATTACCATTAAGTTTACTAATCCTCAGAGTTGTGGCTGATGCTGAAGCAGCTTTGCAGCAGTTGACCACAGCGAGGCTCCTGCACTGCAAAAACACAAAATCCCACCAAGTTCTCCCAGTCTATTTTCTAGTGCAAACAAAACTAACGTACAAGCAGAGCTGGGTAGTAACTAGTTACTTAGTTACATTTACTTGAGTATCTTTTGAAAAAAATTATTTTTTAGGAGTATTTTTAATATCCTGCACTTTTAATTTTTACTTGAGTAATTTTTCTTATGATGATTTTTTACCCACTGACTGAAAAACAAACATGTTTTAACTAAACTTCACCAGATAAAACACACACCTGCAGAATGTGTTGAAATTTTATAAGTTTTGCACTGAAAGAAAAAAAATTTGGAAAAAGATTTTTTTAATTTTTTTTTTTTGTTTGATTTTGTTATTTCTTAGCAAAATCATATATATATGATTTATTTTCATTGTTGTCTTTAAAACACCAATATTTCCACATAGCTTCATGTTTTGGTCCATCTGATGATGTAATTTTTAAGTATTAAATGATTAATTTGATTGCTTACTCAGAACTTGAGTAGAATTTTTACCAAATACTTTTTTACTGTTAGCTGAGTAATTTCTTGGACAGCTACTTTTTACTTTTTACTTTTACTTGAATAAAAATATATTGAGGAAATACTGATACTCTTATCTGAGCATGATGTTTGGCTTTTCTATCTGCCCCTGCTTAGGAGAAATGGGTTTGTTTAAAGTCAGTAATTCCTTAATGTTGATGATTATTTTACTTAAAAATAACTTTCCTACCTTAAATTCATAATTAACTTGTTTTCTACCAGTACTGACAGGTCTTTCTTGACATGTATAATCTCAATGAGGCACAAATGGTTAAATAAATACATATAAAGAAGCAGACAGAGGAGAAAATATTTTTCTTAGAAAAAAAGAAAAAATAGGAATAGAAAAAAGGTTGCAAACGGTGCAATGGAGGATGATGTGCTGAATGTGGCGTGACAAAGAGTAGAAGCTTCTTAAAGAGACAGAGGGACAATTTCAAGGCGCTGAATTACAAAGTAAACTTTCTTTTAAGTAATATTTGATACATACAACATTTTTATGACAACTGAAGATAACATTTATTTAACTGCGCTATAAAAAGGCACCATATGCCTGGAAAATGCATAATACTCAGGGTTAAATACCCCTTTAACCCTGAGTTAAGGGGTTTAACCCTGAGTTAAACCCCTTTAACTCAGGGTTTTCTCATGCCGCCATTTTCGGATGCTCTATTAAGATGTTTATGATACATTTGAATTATTCTGACCATCAGAAACAGGTGAGCAACAATTTTAACACCAAAAGGAATGGAGCAGGGATGGTATGTTAGATCCAGTTTTCAGAACTGGCACTAGAGGGCAGCAAAATGAGAGGAGAAATGTGTTGTCATGCAGTTTTACTGCATCAAACTTTTACTTAAACTTAGTTAATAGTACTATTAATGTTATTTTGGAGTAATGCTGTTCCTTCTTGAGTAAAATCTTTGCCTATTTTACACATGTCAGTATCAACTGACTGCATCAAACAGACGTTTCTAACCAAACACAAAGTTTCTAGCAAAGTGAAACTTTATGTAATTTATTATTCTACTGTTGCTCAAACATTCATAAATTACCTTCTGCATTTGATCAGAACCGTCATGTTGTATTTTGTGTATTTGTCCTGCCTTACATTTTCATTTTGCAATAATTGTTATTACTATTTTATCACTTTTAAAATACAATAATTTTCACAGTTAATTATGTTACAATTTTTTCAAAAATCTTTTCACTTTTGAAGTTACTCTTTGTTGTTCTGACATTTTCTTACATGGGATTCTTACGCCCTCTAGTGGATGTTCTAGACATTTCAACACAAATTATTTACAGTTTTAATAGAGCCTGGAATTCAAAGCTTTAATCTTGACCCACTGGGGATTCATTTTTAATTTCTGCCACAAATAAATTACCTGATGATTTAATTATAGTTAGATTTCTTTTGTATATATATATATATATATATATATATATATATATATATATACCTCAAGACATTTATCCGAGGCACACATAATTAATTCAGTATTTGATCAATTTAATTCCAGTGTTGATAAATTAATGACACATTCATTTAATGAGTTATTTATTATTTATTGTAATTTGGCACTCTTCACTCTCCAGAAACGAGCCGACAGATCGACTGTAAATTGTTTTATCTTTTTGGACTTTGTCTAAAAACGTCAGAAGTTGTTAATCTGGATTTTGTGCAAACATTGATGAGGACATTTTTATCAATCACAGTCCTGACCTTTTGAAAACTGCTGCCCTCTGCTGCCGTTTAGCAGAACTGCACCTGAACGCAACACCTGCTTACGTTACAAATGTGTCAATATTCTGCTAATCTAAAAAACACAAACACAATTTTGCAGTTGATAAGAATCAGAATTAAAATAATATGTGAAAAACTTTGGGCATGTGATAAAAAAAATGCACTTCAAAAACAAATTATGGTGAAAATATCGTAATACACTTGAAATAAAACTAACTCAAAAGGAACTTTTCAGCAAAGGAAATAATAGCTCATACAAGTAAATAATTCTTTAATTTTGACCAAAAAATACTTGCTGCACAAGCAGATTATTTTACTTATAACATTGGGAAAAGGTCTTGTCATAAGTAAATTAATGTGCCTATTACTTTTTCATCAATATTAAGGAATTATTGAATTAAAACAATATTTGGCTGAAAAGTTAGTTGCAAGTTTGTTTTGTCTGATTTCAAGTGAATTATGATATTGTCTCAAGAACTCGACCAAAACGGTTGGAAAGGTTTGGTGTTTTTGCAGTGAGCTACACAGACATGTATCCTCCTGCTACTTCCTGTTGCCGTCTTCTTTGGAGTTTATGCCAGTGGCAACATCCGGTTCTTGATCATGTGACTCATGTGATGCGAAATAAACCAACTTTGATACGGACAAAACAACCATTTTAGCACAAAAACTTTTTGTAAATCAAAGAACAAGTTTGTTTTCTGAAATTGGTGTTAAGTTTAAGCTAATTTATTCTCAAAATGTCAAATTAGTCGATTACATTTACAATGGAAACACAACTACAACTTTTACACAACATATGCATTCTGCACATGATGCATAATCTCCTCTTCGATTCTCCAGAGTATGGTCGCTGTAATCTGCTGTGATTACAACTTCAACAAAATAATCTGCAGGACACATTTCATGAGGAAATTGATTTCTGCTGAGCTGATTCTGTGAACATTTTCTGAATAGCTATTTAGTGTTTAGCCAGATGGTTTCCTCTGTCAATCCTTTCTCACAGCCAAGATTAGGATTACACACACAAACACACACACACACACACGCCCACCCACCCACCCACCCACACACACCCCTACACTGGTTTGTCCTCGCTTGTTGCTAAATGTTTGTTTGTTGGCAGATGATGGCGACACAATGCAGAGTCTGATGAGTAGTTGCAAGTGCAGCTTAAGTTATTCAACGGGGAGCTGAAAATACAGGTTAGAGGAGCGGGGGGATTAAAGTATTTTTACCGCAAAGCCACAGAGCAAAGGCGCTGATCTGAAACGGAGAGGTTGGAGACGGAGGGAAGCTGAGAGGACAGATTGAGGAGGATCTAGTGGAAGAGCTGCAGCCTCCTCCTCCAGATCTCCGCGGTCTGAGGGCCAGCATGAAGCAGGCACCATGGGCTTTCTGGAAAACTACCAGGAGATCGACCCCGTCACTCTGAACCTTTGCATCCTCATCGCCAGCTACGTTATCTTGCTCCTGGTTTTCCTCATATCCTGCATCATGTATGACTGCCGGGGCAAAGATCCCACCAAGGAGTACGCTCCGGACCCGCAGCCCACCCAGTCCCCCATCAGGCTGGTGGTGATGCAGAGCTCCTCGGCGCCGATGGGCCGGTGGGACACGGCCAACATGATCACCACCTACCACGAACCGTCGCACTCGGACTTCAGGGAGAAGAAGAGCACGATGGTGTGAAGGACACAGCGCTGATAAACTCTGTACATATCTCACTCCCCCCCCCGTGTTTTTTTTTTTTTTTTTTTTTTTTTTTTTTTTTTTTGTTGTTTTTTTTTTTTTTTTTTATTTTTTTTTTTTTTGGTGGGGAAAGTAG
>CAEGAD010051266.1:0-26687 GCA_903067055.1 Poeciliopsis paucimaculata | reverse complement strand
GCTTTATACCCTGAGAACCATAACTTTAGTAAATCAGAATGTACTTTTATAGATATAAGCTCATTAGCTGCAAAAAAATTTATTGCTTTGGCTTGGAAAAATATCAACAGACCAAGTGTCATGCAGTGGTTAAAACAGATGTCGTCTAATTTGCCGCTAGAAAGAATAACATATATTAGAAAATCCAAACAATATCTTTTTGAGAGGATTTGGGAGCCTTTCATTAATTTTATTAAGGACTTAGACCTGTCAGAGGGTTCGTTTGAGTTCTGACTTGCCGGAACCCTCGGTGTGCCATGCTGTATAGAAGTGTACATTTATATCTAACCAGTTTGAAATTTGCTTGAATACCCCCGTTTTTGAGAAGCTGTGTTTTGTGTTTATTTCTTTGTTTTTTATTTCTCTGAGTTGAGTAAGAATAATTAATGTCATGTAATAACTATAAAGAGAACTTGTTCAAAATCTCAAAAATATTTTGGTAAAAAAAAAAAACCCATTAAAAGTATCAAATATATGTCATGGTTCAGTTTTCTCTAAGTGGAAGGATAATCTCATAATTTTATGTGAAAACCTCAGTTATGACCAAAGTAAACCTAAAGAAAACTCTTTAATCCAGAGAAATCCCACCGATTGTCCAGAACTTCAGCTTTGGCAAACATCAGGAGAAAAACACATTAAACATTACAGGTGTCGTAATTAAACTGTAAAAACAGGGAACAAAGCCAAGCACCTCAGGGTTTGAACCAACCACCTTGATTCACTTAGGCCTTTTGTTCGCCGGAGAAATAAAGGACTTTATAAAAATACCTGCAGGAAGCCGCAAATGATTACTGCAGGTTTGGAAGAATAACAGAGCCTAAGGCAGAGTTAATTTATACTCAATTAATTAACCATGTAAGAATAAAACAGAATGGCTGGGTTTCAGATGACGGAGCACCCAATGCAGATGGAGGGCAGGAAGTAAACGCAGCCCATTTATTTCTGCTGATCCAGCATCAAAATGTCTGTATTGTTGTTCCAAACGTTCTAATAGAGAGAAAGATAAACGTTATTTTCATGTTTCGAAGACAGTGATACATGATACAGTGTCTGGAACCCAGAACAGACTTTATTGATCTCCAAATGGAAATTGCTTATCAGTTTATAAGCTGCTGCATTCTCGGTTTTAAAATGTATCATTTGCATATATATTACCACGATAAATTAATTAATTTTAGCAAGGAAAAAAAAAAGTTTTGGAGTGGCTTAGTTAAAGTCTGGAGTTCGTCAGTTTGTACTTGAACTTTTTTGTGCAGTAAACTTTCCATTGCTGCTGAATTAAAGCAATTCTGCAGGGAAAATTTAACTTAAAGACTACAATCATAAATACTTTTTCCCTCAGGCTTTGGTTAGTTAACGACCTTTTAATGAACCAAAACATTTAACTGCGACTAAAAAAAACGCAGAAATTAAGAAACTCTGGAGGACAGGGGAACTTAATGTGCAACAATAACTCATCCAAACACAGAGATCTGTTTTATTTAGCTCTTTAGAAACCTGGCTTAGGTAAAAATGTGTCTAAACTTTCTAAAACACGCCTGTCGCCTTCCGCGTTCTTCCCTGAAACTAAAACTTTGGATTTTTCTACCTGCAGGTCTGAACTCGCCTCTTGGCCTCAGTTCCCCTGCCATGAAAGACGTGTTGACACAACAAGATAATCCATCTACGCTGAGTGGCAGCTCATTTATCAGACAGTCCTGAAACTGAAAGTAAAAATAAACTGGAACTGTGGGAAACGAGTTCTGCTAAAAACACACTGCAAAAAAACACAATTGTAGCTTTAAATGTCAAAATCAGTGAAATGAGGTTAAAAATCATCTATTGTCCTTGAACAGGTTAGGATAGATCTATGTGTGACACAAAACATCATGCTTCTTTTTACTACACACTTGATTTTACAAAGGCTTATTAGGGGCATTAAAGATAAAAAAAGGAGTAAATTTCTGAGATTAATTTCAGATTTTGAAATGTCTGATCTCCAAAAGTCTAAAATTTGAGGTAAAAAGAAAAATCAGAACTTTTCACCTACATTTTTCTACATTTAAAAACAATTAAAATTTTCTCGTAAAGTTGAGCTCGTAAAGTTAAAAACTTCTGAGTTTTGGAAATTTTCCGAGATCCAGAAGTCAAACACTTTCAACTTCATGAGCTCAGAAAATTTTTAAGGTTTTTCTAGAAAATATGTGAAATTGAGTTTTTACACAACTGATTTCAGTGTCAAAAAATAAAGTATGCTCTGATGACACCAAGTTTCTTTAAAAGGGAAATTTGTTGAGAATAACACTTTAGATCAGTTTAAGAATATTGTTTACCATGGAAAAAAATATGTTTTTGCTATTTAGTTTATGTGCAACTAAACTGAATTTATCAAGTTATTTTGGGTTTGCAGGCCTTAAATATTGTAACTTGTTTTAATAAGTTGCAGTAATTGATTCGTTTGAGGATGGATTTTAGTAAATGTACCCCAAAGATTAAGTATTACAAGTATTTTTCAATTAAATGCAATGTTACAATTTACAGTGTACTGCTGTCTCAGGATGTGTAATAGACCATAAAGTTGTTTGCCAACTGCCATAAAAAGGTCAGGAAGAAGAAGAAAAAGAAAGTGAAAATAACAACCTGGAGCGGCTCCACCTCTAATCTCAAACAAAAGAATGGCTGCTGTTTTCTCTGCTACCTGAAACAGAGATTCACTTTTACATTAACCTCAGAACAGAAGGAGAGATGCGGTAAGTCAGGGCAGGAAATGTTTAGCAGCAGAAAAACTTTCTGATTTAACTTTCCGTTTGATCTGTTTGCAGCGTCTCGCAGAGAGGAAATGGCTTCCAGCTCTGAGAAGAATCTTTCCTGCCCCATCTGCCACGAAATCTTCACGGATCCTGTGGTTCTGTCGTGCAGCCACAGCTTCTGTCAAGCCTGCGTTCGGTCTTGGTGGAAGGAAAAGCAAATAAACGAGTGTCCGGTTTGCAAGGAAAGGCCTCTGAGCGACCCGCCCATCAGCTCGGCTTTGAGGAATCTGTGTTTAGCAGAAAAAACAAAGCTTTCTGCAGGAATGGAGCCGGGTCTCTGCAGCCAGCACAACGAGAAGCTGAAGCTGTTCTGCCTGGATCACCAGCAGTCCGTCTGCGTCGTCTGCAGGGACTCCAAAGCTCACAGCAACCACAAGTTTAGACCCATCGACGAGGCGGCAGACGATCGCAGGGAGGACGTCCGGGAGTCCCTCACGGCTCTGCGGGAAAAGCTGAAGCTCTTCGAAGAGGCGAAGGGGAGCTGCGACCAAAACGCCAAACACATCAAGAGCCAGAACAGAAACACAGAGAAGCAGATCCGGGATCAGTTCAAGAAGTATCATCGGCTTCTGCAGGAGGAAGAGGAGGCCCGCATCGCTGCGCTGAGAGAGGAAGAGCGGGAGAAAAGCAAAGCGATGAGGGAGGAATCTGAATCTCTCAGCAGGATTATCTCAGATTTGTCCAACACAATCAGAGAGATGGAGAAGCAGCTGAAGGCTGACAGCGCTTCCTTCCTGCACTCCTACAAAGCTGCCTTAAAAGCAGCGGAACAGCGCCGCCTGCAGGAGGACCCTTCACCGTCCGCCGGCGCGCTCCTGGACGTAGCGAAACAGCTGGGCAACCTGAGCTTCAACATCTGGATCCAGATGAAGGCGGCCGTCTGCTTCTCCGCTGTGGTTCTGGACCCAAACACAGCTCACCCCGAGCTGACCCCGGCCGACGACCTGAGCGCCGCGGCGCACGGAGAGCGGCTCAAGCTGCCAGACAACCCGGAGCGGTTCGGCTGGTGCCGCGCCGTGCTCGGCTCGGAAGGGTTCACTTCCGGGTCGCACAGCTGGGAGGTCGAGGTCGGAGAAGGCGGCGGCTGGGAGGTGGGCGTGGCGGCGGAGTCCGCGGACAGGAAGGGGTCCGTCGGGTCGGGGTCGTGGAGGATCGGTTTGGACGGCGCCTTTCTGGCCTTCTTCCCTCCAGGGAGAAGTTCGGTTCTGTCCGTCAAGCCGCCCCGGAGGATCCGAGTCCATCTGGACTGTGAGAGGGGGAAGCTGTCGTTCTCAGATGCAGATACCGGCGGCCACATCCACACCTTCAGCCACTGCTTCACCGAGAAACTGTTTCCATTTTTCAGCGTCAAGAAGGAGAAAACACTGAAAATGTTAACAAAACCAGTTGCTGCCTCTGTGGACCAGAGATGTGAGGAAACTTCAGGTTCTGCGGGAAAGAAATGATGCGTAATATTTACAAAAAGGAAGAACATTTCTGAGTTTAAAAAGGAAACTAATTACTTTTGATCTGTTTGCAGCGTCTCACAGAGAGGAAATGGCTTCCAGCTCTGAGAAGAATCTTTCCTACATTTTTAAGTAGGTGCCAGTGTTTTGTGTTAGCGTGTCCCAAAACGAAAATGTTGCCAAATTTAAATTGTGTTTACACCTGCTGAACAGTATTTCAGAATACTGAAATACTGAAAAACAAATTTTCCGGAAAAATCTGGAAAATGTCTGAGTTTTTTCTTGCGGATTTTTTACTTTTTAAAGTCTAATATTTCTAATATCTAAAATTGAAATAACATCTGCTGTGTTAAAATCTACAGGGTTTATTCAAATTCTTCTCGGCTTTGTTGAATCTAGATGATATGTTTTTATTCTTCTCTTTTCCATAGAAAAATCTAAATATTTTTCACGTTTTTTTTTTAGAATTGTGTAAATTATTCTGAAAATCTGCCTTTTCGCCCATTTTCTAACCAATCACATCTAAAAGCTGAAATACTTGACTCGCTATTGGCTGCAGTTTGAGCAGCAGCCAATCAAGGAGCGGCATTTCTTTTCCTTGGCGCCGATTGGCTAGAGGCCAAATCGCGGTAATAAGGAAGTCTGTAGATGTTAACTTCTGCTAAGATGGTTTCCACTGTTTACATATATTATTTATTGAGCATATCAATCTGATAAATAAAAAAGGGCTGGCATTAAACCATCTTTATTTCTGTTTTATAACCATTTGTGTTTTGGGATGTGTTGTATTTACATAATAGTGTGGGGTAACAATATCGACCCAGAGTTTCATATCATTTCATTTTATGTGTCAAATCCTTGGTAAAAGTTCTCCAGGTTTGTCAGATTGTTATTTTCTTGAAGTTATTTTCTTTTTTTATGGTTTTGTTCTTAAAGTTTTGGCTGAAACATGTTAAACTGACCAATATAAAATCATTTCCGTGGATTTTCCTTAATGCTTCTGTGGATTCAAGGCTGACATGGATGTTTAGTTTTCCATTTAAATATAAAGTTATGGTTCTTTGTTAAAGTGTAAAGAAGCTGGTTTCTCTGTTGTTATTTTAATATAACTCACTGACATTTGACATAACTGACATTAAAACAGTTGTGCTATGCTAAATCAATGTAATATGGCTAAATGTATTCCTAATAAATACCTACAGTGCAATTAGTCTTATTCTGTATTCTGCTCAAAACTTTATTTACTCTTCACAGGCACGTATATTTATGCTGTATAATAATATAAAAGGATTTTATGCGACAAACCAGAACAAAGAAAAGTAAAAAAGTAAAAAGTATTTGGTATAAAAGCTACTCAACTACTGAGTAACTGATCAAAACTATCAAAAATTACATCATCATAAGGACTAAAATATAGTTAAGTGGAAATTTTGATGCTTTAGAGACCAGAATGAAAATAATTTGTATAAAAACTTAAATTACAAAACAACAAAATCAGGCGAAAGAAATTAAATCCACATCAGTTTCTTTCAACATGAAACAAACAGAAACTGCAGGTCTGTGTCTGGTGAATTTAGGTAAAAAAGTGGGTAAAGACTAAAGTCTAGTAAAAATAGTCCTAAAAGTTTGTTTTTTTTCCCCAAAAAACAAGTTACTCAAGTAGTTACTGTCTTACTCTTTTCATGACTAATACTTTGCAGAATCACGTCCGCTGTATGCATGTCATGGTAACAGATATTTATGGACAATAAATTGTCTCTGAAGTTATTACAATAAACAATAATATTGTTGTTTTGATACTATTTTCAAGAATTATAATGTTAATAATAATGCAAGGTTATATTCTCAAAGATTAATAAATATTCAATTCTAATGAACATTTAACACTGGAACTGGAAGACATTTTAAATATCCAAAATAAACAAAACAATAAATAAAATGAATTATGAAGTTTCTTTAAACAAGATTGTTCTTCAAAAATACAGCTAGTTGAGACCAAAACACCAGACTGAAAACTTTTCAGCCAGTTTTTGGTAGAAATGAAAAAAAATAAATCATGCAAATGGAAAACAAGTTCGTTTTAATTTATTATTTGATTGATTGAGTTATTGTGACAGAGCTAATCAAATGAATAAAAATAATTCTAAATATTATGAAGAGGAAAAAGCAGAGTTGGACATACATTTTTAAAGTGGTTTGATGGTTGCAGGTCAGAGTTTAAGTTCAATAAATTCAAAGCAGATCCAAAATAAAACTACAATAAACCTGGAGCAAAGATAACGTTGGGAGAAAATAACAAGGAACCAGTCAGAGGAGGAGAGGTTGACAGTCAGGTGAGAGACAGTCAGGTGAGAAACAGCCAGCGTCTCTTCAGCTGCTGCTGATTGGCTGACAGAGAGCAGGAGAACCGCATAGCCCCGCCCACTGAGGGACACCTGCAGCTCCATGAGACAGAAAAACACCCAGATCCTGACAGAAACTCTCTCATATTGTTGCTGGTTTTCATTTCCAAAAATCCTGTCAGAAACTAACATTTTTAACACTTTTTATGTTTAGAGACAAACAGATGTTTGAGCAGGAATACAATAAAAGGGCGGGGTTTAATTGTTAGAACGTCTCTTCCATTGGTTTGCTCTAGACCAATCAGACAGCCGCTTTTCACACAATATATAGTGAAGCCTGCAACATTTATTCAACTCCTCTGGACACACAGCAGATTCTCCTGCAGGTGAGAAACAACTTTCTGGTTTTGTTTTTTCTTTCTAGACCAGAGCGTCTTCAGAACCAGATCTCAACGACTGATCTCCAACAAACCTGAATCAAAAGGCTAAATTACATCCTTAGTGCAGTTATTTTTTGACTGAGGTATGTTGATGTTGATCCATTTTGTGGTACTGATTGTGATAACAGTGAAAGAGGTAATAAATATGTACCTGTTAGCAGCATCTTTTCTAGCATCACTGCAAAAACACAAAATCTAATTTCTAGTGCAGGTATCTTAGTGCACTGGAAACAATACAAAACTAACTCATAAGTAATTTTATAGCAAAATATAGAAACTTGTTTCAAGTCAACAATTAATACTAATATTGATTGAAACTTATTTTTCCTACTAGCAGATTATCTCACTTATAAAATGGGGAAAATGGAAAAAGTAAGTCTAATTAAAACACGATCAATACCAAATTTATCTCAAATCTTTTATGTTCAACAACAAGAGGAAACCAGTCCAGACAAACTCAGCAAGTTCAAACTGGTTTTAGTGGTAAGTGTGTCTGTTTGTCTTAGCCTGCAGCTACGTGCGGACGCATCAGTTAATTGCAACAAAAACTTGACTTCCACGAATCCTGCAACTGTAAAAATACTGAGAATTACTGCTTTACCAAAACCAACAAACAAAAGAAGTCCAAGTCAGAAAAAACAAACCCGCCCTCATTGTTCCCAGGACAGTTTTTCAGCTGTGACAGGTTTGGTCTGGGTTTTCCAAAAATCCAGATTTAGTTTCTGTAATGTGAATATCAATCAACTGGAAGCTACAATTGATTTAAAGTTTCTTCTAAACTTTCAGCCACCATGAAAATCGCAGCGTTTAACATTCAGAAACTTGGACTGAAAAAATTGTCGGATCAGAGCATTCTGAAAAACCTGGTTCAGGTAAAAACACAACAAAAACACCTGGCGGTTTGATTTCTGCTTTGGGTAAAATTGGTTCAAAGGAAATATTTACATGAATATATTAATGATTTCAACCTGTTTGACGAAACCTGATGAATTAAACTCATTTGATTGTCTTTTTGTGTCAGATTATTTCTCGTTATGACATCATTGTGATCCTGGAGGTTGTGGACGACACCGGGAAAGCCGTGGATGCTCTGATGAAAGCGCTCAAGTCAGTAAAAGTTTAAAACATCGTCGCATTCATCTATATGTGGGCTGTTCCCACAAAAGACCATCTTACAGGTTGAGCTTCAACTGGATGTGAATCTGATTTGTCCACTGCTTTTCCCTGAAAGAAACTTTTATAATGAAAACACGTTTCTGTGCGTTTTGCTCAGTCCTGAAGGGGAACATCACTACGAGAAGCAAATCAGCACTCGCCTGGGCAGAACGCCACAAAAGGAGCAGTTCCTGTTCCTGTACAGGTGACACTTCATTCATTCATTCATTCATTCATTAGGAGGATAATTTATTTCACAAACTGCCAGTAAAGATGAGAAAATAACTAAATCTGACTGATCAGATAAAGTACAACAATCTATTTAATAAATATTGGCTTTAAACTGAAAATGTTGTCTGAGAACCAGGGTTATAATTGTTTTGGGTTTTTCATTACAGTTTGGTTTTATTTTGTTGCAACTTTTGTGCAATTGAGTTAGTTTAATTAGTTTTTAGAGTGCGTTTGCTGTTTTTTTTACTAGTTATTTGTTAAATATTGTTAAGTTTGAGTTTCAGTTTGTTAACTTTTAGGTGCAGAATTCAAAAAGGTGAAAGTATTGTTGGGTAATGAATACTCAACAGAAGACATTATTTTTAAAAAACCTTTTCAGTTGCGTACATTTAAAATTTTTTGTGTTGTTGCGATTTTGTGGACTAGCGTAGCGTAGCCAGCAGGAGGAGGACAGAGCGCCGAAATTTGCTGACAGCCGACGAAAACTGCTTTTGTGGAGGAAAAATAAATAAATTTTAGTTCAAAAGTCTGGAAATAGATTCATAAACAAAAACAAAGAGTATTTTAGCTCTAATTTCAGTGTTTTAGTTAGTTTTATAAATGCACAGTATAGTCCTGGATGGTGACAGTTTTCCCCGCTAATTATGATTTTATTTATTTCAGTTAATGTTTTATCAGTTTCAGTCTTTGGTATTTTTAGTTAGCTAAAATAACATTCGCGAGTTCACATGAAACAGGTAATTTTTTAATTTTTTTAAACTTAATATTTGGGTTATTAGGCCCGATCTGGTTACACTGGTAGACTGGTACCAGTCTGACGATAAGAAGACTCAAGGACAGGACGACATTAACAGAGATCCGTACGTCCTCCGATTCAGCTGCCTGCACACAGGTGAAAGATAACAATGGCCCTATCATATATGCAACCACAGTTTAAATTCTAATAGGTCAAAGGTAACTTATTACCTATAAACTTAACCTGATTCCTGTCTGCTTCTCTTGACAGTTCTGGAAGATCTGGTGATGATCCCAGTTCACATCACACCAAAGAGCGCGGAGAAGGAGCTGGATAAACTCTACGACCTTTTCCTACACATTCAGGACATGTGGAAGACTGAAGTAAGGACTCAAACTAGACAACAACCTCCCAATACTGCAAAAAAGTGGAGTTGAAACTAAAACAGAAGGAAAATAAAACTGATTAGCTGTTCGATGAAGATCAGTCATCTGATTGCTGAAATATCGGCAGCACAGCAATTGTCCCTTGGCTCCGCCCACTTTGGGTGCAACGCTTTCATAAGGTGCTTAGTTTAACACCCTTAAAGGTTTCCTTTTTCTCCGCTGCAGAACGTGATGATTCTGGGCGACTTTAATGCCGACGGCTCGTATGTTCCAAAGAAGGAGATGAAAACCATCCGAATCCGCAGCGACCCGAACTTCCACTGGCTGATCGGAGACGATGTGGACACGACGGCGAGCACCAAAAACACCAACTCATACGACAGGTACATAAAAACCATCCCGCTTCTCAGAATGAACATTAAAATCTACTAAAATTCATGAATTCAAGGTTTAAACAAAGGACATCATTATAAATACCAAAGCAGAATCTGTAGTTTAGTCTGTTTGATTATTTTCTGCGACTCTCTGCTGTTTGCTTTAATTCTTCTTGTCCTCGTTCAGGATTGTTGTTTACGGAGACAAAATGCTTCGGGCTGTTGTTAAAGATTCTGCTAAGGCCTTCAACTTCCAGGAGGAATACAAGCTCTCCAACAAAGAGGTCGGTTATTTTCACAAACAGCTGCTAGTTTACTCAGAAAATATATTATCTGATTTAAATGATAAATAAAAACAAATAAAAAGATCAGACACAGAAAACATTGAGATAAGAACTTATTTCTGTAGAAGAATGAGTTTGAGACTGTGGATCAAACTTCCCTCCATGTGTCACATAATGTGTTTCAAAAATGGATATTTTTTCTATAAACAGCACAGAAACTATTACAGTTATAAGAAAAACATTTTATTTATCATAATGCAGCAAAATGTTTCAGTATTTGTACTTATACCCTTCTAGTCCAGATTTACAAAAGAAGCTTTAATAATCTTGATAAAGTTTCATGACTTCTTGCTTTAGGCTCTGAACATAAGCGACCATTATCCAGTAGAAGTGGAGCTGCTTGGAAAAAAAGATGGTGCTGATGGTAAGCACAACAATAATAAACATAAGCATTTATTTTTATTCTGTGAATAGATGAAAGGTGGTCAACTAATACTGAATAAAACTAGTTTAAAGAAATCCTGTGTAGATTTGTTATTAATTGCATAATTTTTTAAAGGAGATTGCTGCAGTTTAAGCTTCATCCGACCATAAAGTCCTAACAAAAACATTCAAGGCAGCTTATTTTCTCATCTTGCAATTGAACGCAGTGGCAGCTCCAGACCTCATTCACCAGGTGGCGTTTTTTACTGGGGCACAGAGAGGGAAATGTTTCATTGTTTAAAATACTCGGCGAGCCACAGAGTCACTTCTATCTGCCCCTGTCCAAGTGGAAACACTTTGATTTAAAAATAAAAATAAAAAATCTTGTTTTTGATTAAAAAAAAGTTTGGGTTTTGATTTCTCTTAGATCTGTGT
Organism: Poeciliopsis paucimaculata; assembly: GCA_903067055.1. Taxonomy (NCBI): domain Eukaryota; kingdom Metazoa; phylum Chordata; class Actinopteri; order Cyprinodontiformes; family Poeciliidae; genus Poeciliopsis; species Poeciliopsis paucimaculata. Next base: position 15,608 of record CAEGAD010051266.1, on the reverse strand, counting down.
TAGTCTTTTCCCTTTTGGTTTGTAGCTGCTTTTGAGTTTTAGTTAATTAGTCTCCCTCCCTCACAGCTTTCTATCTGCCACAGCTGCTCCACTTCTCCTCTGATTAGCTCATCTGATCTGCCATTTCCACCCATGTCTCAGTATTCAAGCTCCTGCTTTTTCATTGTCTTGGGGCTTAGAACAGTTAAATGTGCCAAAACTTTCTCCAGCTGAATAGAAACAAAACTGAAGTTATTTTCTTTGGACCAAAAGAGGAACAGGAAACTAGAGATCCAGCTGACCTTTGACCTGAACCTTCAGAGCCACATAAAGACAGTTATAAAGTCGCCTGAAGAACATTTCCAGGATTAGAGGACTCAGCAAAATCTAGAGAAACTTATGCATGTGTTTATAACAGTTAGCAGCGTTTCACAGGCCAGAATGAAAAGTCAAAATGCTGAACCAAACCAAACCAGCACCAAACATGAAGAAGCAGCATTCAGCTTCTATGTTCCACAAATCTGGAACAAACTTTCAGAAAACTGCACAACAGCCAAAACACTAAATCTAGACTTAAAACCCAGCTGTTTAGAGTTGCTTTTGAAACATAATCAATGAAACATTAATCAATAATCTGATGTGTATTGATGAAACTTGAGAAAACGTAATGGTTTAATTGTATGATCTCTGACTTTGTATTTTTTATTTTTATGATGTGAAACACTTGGAAATGCCTTTTTGCTGAAAGGTACTACACAAATAAACTTGATTGATTGATTGATCGATTGATTTTGTTTCTCTTACCTGTGCGCAGATCTTGCTGTGTGAATAAGCAACATATTTACTTTCTCTGTAGGTCTGAAAGACAAGGAGGAAAAACTCAGCATTAAAGGGAAGAAACCAAAGGCTGAAAAGAAAACATCTGCTGCAGGAAAGGGGAAAGGTAAACCTGGAAAATGAAGACGCAGCTCCACCTAAAGAGGCCGGATAGACCGGACGTAACTCCCAAACGTAACACCGGCTTCCTCAGAGTTTTGACACGAGGGGCCATTTTGAAAAGTATCACAGAGAACAATATGTAAGAGCAATAACAATAAGTTTAGCACAACTTAGCGCAACATCGACAAAGTTTTTCATACATTTGTAATGGAGCTACTCAGGAAAGAATGGAGGCTAATGCGGCAGATGTCTGACATTTTCACTGAGAGACGTACTCACTTTGTTGCCAGTAGTTTAGACATTAATGATCAGGTTACTTTAGGGGCGAAAACAAAATTACACTTGTATACAAGCTGACTGCTTTACGTTCTGTCCAAATGTTATACAGTGTTGTCCAATAACCAAAAATAATAAAATGTTTATTTTAACTTCAGGTGTGTTCTCAGTTTTTTCTCAGTTTGCTAAGGACAGAAAATTAAGTTACTATTTTTTATTTAAAAAGGTCTGCTTTTCATAATTGCTTAAGGTAAAAAAAAAAAAGAAAAAGAATATTTAACCTCTAGCTCCGTCTCAGAAAGTCGTGAGGAAGATAAAAATATATTTTAAAAAAATGTAATCCAATAAAGTTTTACATTCTAAATATTTTTTTTTTCTAAATGTAATGTACATTAAAATAACTTGAGATGGAAATAGAAGACAGGAATGGCCGTCCAAAAGAGGGAAAATTTATAAAAATGTTATTTGAAATGCTCATCTTTCTGATTAGCTTCCAGTCAAATTTATCAACTGAAAACTAGAAATGGAAAAGTTTCTGACAAGAATAAGGCCTGCTGTGGCTGCAAAAAAAACCAAACTGTAGAGATTAAATAAAATTTGAAGGGATTAATATAAAATTATCACATTTTTTATTGTAGTATTATTTGTTAATGCTGTTTGAGGCCCAACGTGGCACAGTAAAGTTCGGAAACCCCGAGATAAATGACACTTTCACATCAATTATGTCAATTAACGAAAACAAGTTCAACACTTCTCCTTTCCTCTGTATGCAGAAACACTCATGCACATATTGTACATTTAATTTTCCTAATGTCTTACTTCCAAGTATAACATTTGTAATAACTGCACAGTATTTTCTGGTGCTGTAAATTGTAAAATAAGTTGTTATTTTTTTGTAAATATGGATGCTCTAACTCTTTGCTTTTTCACCTTAACTTCCTCAACGAGGGACAATAAAGGTCATTTACAGTGAACTCCAATCTCAAAGGTGGAGGTAACGCACCTGAAAGTTGTTTGGCAGCTACCATAAAAATAAAAGAGAAACTCAGGATGTAAACTCTGAAATGAAACCACAATAAACTCGGAGCAAAGATAACGCTGGTAGAAAACAAGGAACTAGTCAGGAGGAGAGGTTCACAGTCAGGACGTCGAATGACCCTCCTCTCCAGCTGATTGGCTGACAGAGAGCAGGTGAACCCCGCCCACCGAGGGAAACCTGCAGCTCCATGAAAAACACAACACACCCAGATCCCCGACAGAAACTCTCTCATATTGATTCTATTTTCCTGACAGAATTTAACACTTTTAAATAGTCTTAGTTTTTCATGCTGTCCATCAGTTTTAAGATAGTTTCTTAAATTTAAGTTTCAGCTGATTTTGAAGCAGGGAGTTGTGAAAGAGGCGGAGTTTATTTGTTCTGACATTTCTTCTCTTTGCCCTTTTTGAACCTGCTCCACTAGTGGGCTTTCGACCAAACAAACAGCCGGTTTTCATGCTCTGAACATCGTTTTGGTTACATCTCATATCTCCTACACTCGTCCTCATTAAGGTTTGATTTTAGCGATTTTGGACAGAAGCTGCAGCAGATTTTCCTGCAGGTGAGAAGCAGATTTCCTGTTTGATTTTTCAGCTCTGGATGCCTGAGAGGCTTTTCATATTTCGATACAATGAGAAACATTCTCCTGTTGTTCTCTGGAAGACAGCCAGTTGCTCCTTCACAGGACTACTAAACAACTTTAACACATCAAAGAAATGCTTCTGAAGAAAAAAAGCTGTGATTCTTCACTTATATTGACCTGATTTATTTTAGCTGACTGAGAAGAGAGAAATCTTCAGGAAGGAGCCAAATGAAGCCAAAACATCAGAATTCAAAGTTAAAATGTCATTCATGCAAAAATATTTTTTAATATTTTAATATTCTTTAAAGCAGCTGCTTTTCTAACTTCCTGTCGCAGAAAGCTGCGCTCAGAAACACTGACCTTTCATAAATTACAAGAGATTTGGTTTCACTTTGAGACAGTGAAAACTCAAAGTGAGACTCGAGTTTTAAAACGCAACTCAATCATTGCTTGAAAGCAAGTCAGTTATGTACTCCTTCATTTTCTCTTGCACTAATTATGGTGGAGGGTTGTTTCCTGTTTTATATTGTTACCGTCTTATTTATTGCATAGTTTTTTTTTCTCTTTTTGCTTCTTTTATTAGAACTATGTGAATTGCATAGTGATGGGTTTATTTTTTGTGCTTGCTTTCAGCTATTGTGCTAATTCCTGCAAATATACGGTTATGAATTATAGAAATGCTGATTAATGTAACTGTAATGATCAAATAAATGAAACAATAACTGATTTTTTTAGCATGTATTTAAGGAAAACGTAGATTAGAATAGAGTTGGATAAAAAATTGAAACATTCATGTGCAGCAGCAACAAAATGACAGGACATTGAAACATGTACTCACAATGATAAAAATATTAAAGTAAATAAAAACACAATTAAGAATAACACTCTGTCCAGTAAGGGAAAAGTAATAACATAAATACTGTGTTTACTTGTGTAGTCTTTGACTAATGTTTAAATTAGTTTAATGTTCTCCACTTATATTTACCTGATTTATTTTAGCAATTTCAATTCTAAGGATGAAAAACATAAAAAAGGAAATGATGTGGATCACATGCATAACTTACATATACAGACAGACACATACATTGATATCTTAATTGATAAAGCATCAATAGTTATCTACAGGAATAAATGCTGGTGGACTGATTAATTGCTGTGATTTTATTGACATGTGAGGTTCCCCAAGGTTCAATCCTGGGACTCCTCATATTTAATATCCACATACTCCTGCTAGCTCCGTTTATAACGAGTAATATGATTAGTTATAACTATGCAGATGATACACAGCTCTACATTACGATGTCACCAGAACCATCCAATCACTAAACAGATGCCTAGAATGGCTAAATGTGCCAAAACTTTCTCCAATTGACAGAAACTGAAGTTATTATATTTGGACATAAAGAGGAACTATCTAGAGTCAACGCACAGCTTCAGTTGTTACAGCAGGAAACTAGAAATCAGGCTAAAATCTGACCTGAACCTTTAGAGTCACATAAAGGCAGTTACAAAGACGGCCTTCCATCACCTGAAGAACATCAAGATCAAGAGATACTCACCCATGCGTTTATCTTCAGTCGCATCGATTACTGCAAAAGCGTCTTCACAGGTCTGAATAAAAAAATAAATTAAAAAAATAAAAATCAGACCTGATTTTTTACTCAGCTGCAGCTGATCCAGAACGCTGCTGCTGGTGTTCTGACTAAAACCAGGAAGATAGAGCACATCACCCAGTCCTAAAGTCCCTACACAGAACAGACATTAAAATACCGTTAGTATATAAATCACTGAACAGCTTCGCACCTCAATACATTAAAGATCTGCTGCTGTTCTATCAACAGAACCAAACGTAGAGAAGCAGCATACAGCTTCTACACGCCACAAATCTGGATTATGCTTCCAGAAAACTTTAAAGCTGCAGAAACACTGATCAATTATGACTGAAACATTGATCAAAATACTTGACGTACATTTGCTTAATGATCGTATTTGACAAAATGTTAATCGTTTCATAATAATTGTTTTATTAATTTTAACTTTATAACTTAACAGCTACATCCGCTGTTAAACAGTTAAATGTTACAATAAACAATAATTAAACAAAACTGTTGAGGAAAGTCTGTATGCTTCTCTGAGCAAAATAAGTTTCTGCAGTAAACAGTATGACAGTTTGAACTTTAACAGATAAAGTTGAGTGAACTGTGATTTAATCAACTCAGAGCATTTAAGAGGAGGTTAGTAAAGGAGACGTTTAGTTTGTGAACAGAACTGATCTTCCATTGATGTGTTTTGAGGAGTGTGTGACTTTCTGTCTGTGTTTTGGAGACTAACTGTGTGAAACTTGAATTGATCGCAGTGCAAATGGATCTGATCTGCTGTCCTTTCTGCTACAGCAGGCGATAAAGCTGGACTCAGAAAAACTGTCTCTCTTTGTTAAAAGGTTTTCCTTTTATAAAGAATCTGCTTTTTCTTCCAAACTTTCAGCTAACATGAAAATCGCAGCGTTTAATATTCAGAAGTTTGGACGGAGCAAAGTGTCGGACCCAGATGTTCTGAAGATCCTCGTTAAGGTAAAAACACATAAACTCGTCACTTTTGGGGTAAAGAAAGGCCTGGTGTTTTTCCTATAAAGGGAATATTTGTGCTTAAGCAAATGCTACTGAGAAATGTTCTGTCTGTCAGATTATGTCCCGCTATGACATCATTGTGATCCTGGAAGTCGTGGACGATACCGAGGAATCAGTGACCACTCTGATGGAAGCGCTCAACAAGTCAGTAACGGTTTTAAGCACTTGGTGGCTCATTCAGCAGCTAAACTAATATTTACAGAAACACTTCTGCACAAATTGCATGTTTGGGTTCCTTTAAAGCGAGACTAAAAACCCACCTGTTGCTTTTAAACCACAATAAATTAAGCATTGATCAACTTAATTCATTTATTATTTTGATGATGGCATTCATCAAAATGTAATGTTTGTTTCTGTTTTTTCTTTCAATTGTGTTTTTATTACTGTATTTCTGTGTTCTTATGATATCAAGCACTTTGAACTGCCTTGTTCCTGCATGGAGTATTCATGTTTTCCTAGTGATCAGGTGTCAAACTCAAGGACTAGGGGCCAAACCTGGCCCTCTGTAGCTTTTATATGTGGCCCTCTAGAGTCTACACTATTATTTTAGCAGTTTTTATCTGTATGCATCCAAATTACATCAGGGAGTCCAATGAGTTTTTCCTCAACTGTAGAAATTCACATAAAATTAACAGATGCTCACTTACTTGTGCTAATGCATAATTGTGAATTTATTGCATATTTTCTGCAGAAATGGTCCAAAACATCAGGTTTAAATCAGCGACTTTGATTGCTGTTCATTGATCAATGTGAAACGATGTTCAATAATTTAATTGTAAGAAGTACTCATCGAATGCAAACACTGCTATTGATTCATATTTTAACAGTTTGCTGGTGGGTTTTGTCATGCATTCTGGTGCTTTGAGGACATTGATCGTCTTAATTCGGCCCAAAAGGAAATTAAGTCTGACACTCCTGCCCTCGTGCGTGAATTGGTTCTCACTGGATGCTCCCTTTTCCTCCCTCAATCCAAAACCATTACTGTTGGGTTAACTGGTCTCTAAATCCCTTCAGCCATAATTTGTAAACCTAGTTGACCCTGAGGCCTCAAAACTTACATGTATCTGCTTAATCCCCTGATTTTCTCTGACATAAACTTTGATCATGGCAACATATCTGTCTCTGCAGACCCAGACGGAAACGTCACTACAGTCTGACAATCAGCACTCGCCTGGGCAGAACGCGCTACAAGGAGCAGTTCCTGTTCCTGTACAGGTGACACTTCATTCATTCATTCATTCATTCATTCATTCATTCATTCGTTCATTCGTTCATTAGGAGGATAATTTATTTCACAAACTGCCAGTAAAGATGAGAAAATAAAATCTGACTGATCTGAACAAGTACATCAGTTTATTTATCAATTTATTTCAAAAGCAGTCTGTAAGAAATGAAACAAATGCTGGTTTTTAACTGAAAATCTTATCTGAACTGCTGAGTTCAGATTAAATTGTTGATTTTTCAACAGCAAATTCTGTGGTAAGTTAAGGAAAATACAAATAGATAAATAGTTTGATGGTTTTCAATAATAAAAAAAACAGTTGGCAATGTGTTAATATTCAAAACTGTATTTTTATTACCATAAATTATCTTATATCTTAAGCAAAATGCGTTTGATTTAGTTATAATGCTCAGAAGTAAAAGTTATAATGCTTCCACTTGTCTATTAATGTTCTTCCTTCACTTGGTCAAAATCATCAATAACAGTTTAACATCTGGTTTTGTTCCACAAAGTTTTCAGCATGTGAATAAGAAACATCTGCTAGAGAAATCCAGCCTTCATGCATCTGTCACATTTCAGACCCGTTTCTGTTTCTTTTGTCAAACGGTCCAGAAATTATAAAATTCTTTCCTGGATGAAAATGAGGATGTGGGTCAGGGTTCACCTCTGAAATGGTTCAGGTCCAACTTTTCAGGTTTTTCTGCTTTTATCAATAACTTTGGATTTTTCTCTACTCGTCTCCCTTGAGGAGTACCGCAAGGCTCCATTCTTGGTCCCCTCTCTTTTACTTTAAATCCATTCCCTTTTGGTGCCATTTTCTTTGCCCACGACTCCCAGGTGTATTTTCTGATTAAGGTCATCGCTGGGCTGTTTGATCGACATCAGGAACCGGTTGACAATGAATTTTCAAAATGTAATTAAAACCAGGCCGACGTCACAGCATTCAGAGCTAATATTCCCAATGTCCTAAAATACATTTTTGTTGATTTAATAATAAGCGCTTTATACAAAAAAAAAAGTGTATGGTTTGTGCATGCAGGGACGACATGGTTAAACTGGTGGGAACGTACCAGTCTGATGATGAGAAGACTAAAGGACAGGACAACACTGACAGAGATCCGTACATCCTTCGATTCAGTTGCCTAAATACAGGTGAAAAAATCACAACTGTCTCCTAATGTGCCCTAATACACTTAAAAGTCTAATAACATCCACAAATGACTGCAACCTTAAAAATAAAACTATTTCTGTCTGATTCTTCTCGCAGTTCTGAAAGATCTGGTGATGATCCCAGTTCACACCAAACCAGAAGACGCGGTGAAGGAACTGGACGAACTCTACGACCTCTTTGTTCACATCAAGAAAAAGTGGAAGACTGAGGTAAACATACTGTGAGTAAATATTTTAAAAAGCTGTTTCATACAGAAGTAGCTGAAATACTTTCAGTACATGGTTAAGACTAGATTTTATTTATTACACTGTCACATTTAAAACCCTCGAAGTGAAAAGGTGTATTTTATTTTTTCCATATGGGGAACAAAGTTTGAACTGGTGACACTGGTTAAGGTTTCCTGTCTGTCCACCACAGAACGTGATGATCCTGGGCGACTTTAACGCCAACAGACCGTACGTTCCCAAGACGAAGATGAAAACCATTCGAATTCGCAGCGACACGAACTTCCACTGGCTGATCGGAGACGATGTGGACACAACAGTGAGCCCCAAAAACAGCAACACGTACGACAGGTAGAAACCGACCATCCATCCGTCTTCAACCAGCTGTTGTTCATAAAACCTCAATATTTATGCATACATGAACAGATAAAACCAGAACTTTATATGCACTGAATAAAAAAAAAAAAAATCTCATTCTCTTCCACTTAATAAGTGATTCCCAAAGATTTTCTGGGCTCCCCTATGGATTACAATAAAATCCCCCCAAAAAAGAAAAGAAAAACAAAATCAACTGGGCACACGTCGTTCAATGAGTCCTAAACCTTTACACACATTTTGTTTTCAAACTCCACTTAAGTTTATTTCACACTTCAGGTTGCAACAAAACAAACTACAAACCATCTTTACAGTGAAACACTTTTGTGTAATTGTTTTCATTTTTTTCACCCATACCGCTTCCCGCGCCCCCCTGCAATGGTACGGGCCCCACTCCAGGGGGCGCACCCCACATTTTGGGAACCACTGCATTAAATCAAACCAAACCAAATTTCTCTTGTTTTATAATTACAATTACCAAAATTATTAATATTTTATGGGGCTACTTAGAAGACATGGGGGAATGTTTTTCTTTTGTTTTCTCACCATAATTTACTGTTTGGATCAGCAGCATCTTGAATACTGAAAGTCTTTCTTCTACAATGTAAGGTTTTTGTAGAGTCTGTTACAATCTCGTTTGTGAGATATCTGAAGTTTTACTTTTTTTTTTTTAAGGTACAAATGCACCAAAACTTATGTGTAAAATGCAAAAGCAAAACAAGCACAACATGGAATTTCTGTCTCTTTCCGTTTCTTTTCACACAAACAGAAACTTTTCGTAAGACAGAAGACAAAATGCATTTATACTATTTGGACTATTTTTGAGTTACATTCACACGGTAATAAAGTCATTTAACAGTTTTGTCATTTTTGTGTTGGTAGTCTGGTTAATAAAGATCCATTTTCATGTGCGGTTGAATCTCAAATGTACACAAAGAAACATGGAGACAGATCAATTTCCAACCAGTTTTTTTGTTTTGCACCAAAGAATTAAGAATGTAGAAACATGTTTTCATTGAGGCTTTGTAAAAGTATTTGCGAATTTAAATTGACATTTATTATCACTGGTTTACACAAAGTAGACCAGGGTGTATTTGCTAATTTATTGTGAGGAAACACAGAAGAAAAAAATAAATTTCCCATGTCCTCTAGAGGGCTACGCACTATTTGTCAAGTGCCAAAAGACATTTTGATGATTTCTGTTGAATTCAGATGGTTCCTTCCACAAACCTCTGATTGGTAAACTGACAGATTTGAGTTATTTTGAGGCTCACCTGTAGATCAGAACTGTGCAGCTGCTCCAGCCTGGTCCATCCTTGAGAACAATTTCCAGATACTTGAAGGCGCCTCATTCATCTGTTCAAACAATTATACGGGAGTATAAAGATAACGGAAATGTCCAACCATCATAGCACTCAGGAAAGATATGGGTCCTGGTCCAAAATATGCAAACTGACCCCAAAATAGAAGCCAAAGTTCTTGTGAAGATGCTGCTGAAGCTAGAGAAACATTTTCTGTACCAACAGTGGCTGAAAGGCCGCTCAGCAAAGAAGAAGCCATTACGCCAAAAGAAAGATAAAAAGCCAGATTACAGTTTGACATGTTGAATTGTCTGATAAACTACAGTTGAACTGTTTGGCCATAATCACAATTGTTACATTTGGAGGAAAAACAGAGATGCTTTTTCCATCCTAAATGTAGAGTATGGGGAAACATCAAAGCAACATCTAAAAACATCAGCCAGGATGTTAAAAGAAGTTTGGTAATAATTTTGGTGATTCCATTAGAGCCATATATAAGAAATATTTAGATTGTTTGTATGACTAATTAATCCAAAACAAGAGAAGTTTGGTCTGATTTAACTTTAGAAACTTCTGTTTCTCACTTCTTCTCACTTCTGAGAAGGAGTGAGACGTAAATGATCATCCTGTGACTCCCTGCTGTTTGCTTTGGTCTTCTACTTGTTCAGAATTGTTGTTTATGGAGACGAAATGCTTCAGGCTGTTGTTCCAAAATCTGCTAAAGCCTTCAACTTCCAGAAAGCTTACAAGCTCTCCGATGAGCAGGTTTGCTCTTATTTTCATGTTTTTGTAATTATTTATTTTCCATTTCATCCAAATACCAGATAAACTACTGAAATCTGATCATGGAGCTAAAATTAATTGCCAATAATTTTCCTTTTCCCTTGATATTTGAGTTAATCCAGAAGTACAATTAGTTCAGACATTTTCATAATCTCAGAGTTTCATTATTTCTATTGTTTCAGGCTCTGAAAGTGAGCGACCATTACCCAGTGGAGGTGAAGCTGAAGACTTTGGTGGAACAACAAGATGATGGTGATGGTAAGATGTCCTAATTACAACAAAAATAATTATTATTATCATCATAATCACAGTAAAAAAAAAAAAATTTATTCTATAAATAGCTTTTAAAAATTGGCTTATACTTCAAATAAAAGGATTTCAAGCCATTTTACTAAGATATGTTATTAAATGTAGATTTTATGAGGGAGTTTCTGCAGTTGAATCATAATTTGATCATAAAGTCTCATTCCTCCAGCCTTTGTGAGATGTTAAGTTTAAAAAGGGAGTTGAAGTCCTCACACTGCAGTGAAATTAGCTAATTGTTGTGGCCAAGCTAACTTCTATTAGCAACACAAACGGATAGCATTGTACTTTCTTTCTGCAATCATGCATTGCAGTGACAACTCTGTTCCACTCATATGGATCTTGCTGTGTGAATTAATTACATTTATTTCCTTTGCAGGTCTGGCAGACAAGATACAAGGGCTCAATCTTAACGATGAAAATAGAAAGGGAGAAAGCGAGCCTAGCTCATGGTTTTGCACTTTGCTCTAAAAATCCCAGATCTGAAAACAGTCAGCCATAAAATGATTTGGTTATTTCCAGTAATAAGAAAAGGGGAAAAGTGAGAGTAGCAACACTAAATTTAACACACCTGCTCTCCATTGTATCTCCTGTATTCCTCCACAACAATCAAGCCAAAACAAAACATTTGATTCCGTACAAATTCAACATATTGAGTGTCTAAGAAGTCCTGTGGTGGTGGGGAAATGGCTAAGTTCACACAATAGGTCTTTATTCTCAATTACAATTTTTACTGATATCCAACTATCTTGTCATTTATGCTACTAATTAAATCCAACCGCAATCAGAATTCTGCGAGAATTATTTATGACACGCATGCGCAGAAGAGGAACGTAGACGTCACACCGCAAAGTTCTGTTTACAGAAGTAATAATGGACGCCGCCGTCAATGAATCGTAGTTATTCAGCGATGGAAGCAGACAGTATCGTCACAAGATTTACAAGACAAGCTGATAAAAATAATCCACAACCAACAGCGTCTAGCTTCTGGTGCAGAAATATGAGCACCTCTCAAAAAAGTTTAATTAAATGAGACATGATTGTCCAGACCGCAGATGCTTTGGAAACTTTTAGCTATGTACTGTTGTTAGTTTTCAAATCACTGAAATGCTTAGCACCACAAAACATTAAAGATCTGCTGTTGTTGTATCAACCTTCCAGATCCCTCAGGTCTTCTGGTTCTGGTCTGCTCTCCATCCCCAGAACCAAACGAGGAGAAGCAGCATTCAGCATCTATGCACCACAAATTTGGAACAAACTGTAAAACAGCTGAAACACTGACTTCCTTTAAATCTCAACTAAAAACCCACCTGTTTTGAATTGTATTTGAAACATAATCAATTATAAATTGAATGATGGAAGTTGACATAATGTCATTCTTTGATTGTTATTTCTATGTTGCATGACTATGTTTTTGTGTTTGTTATGATGTAAAGCACTTTGAAATGCCTTGCTGCTGAAATGTACAAATAACATGTGATTGATTGATTGATTGATTGATTGATTGATTGATTGATATGTATCTGATTTAATTCCACATATGCAAGTGGCAAAATTGGATTTTGTTTGGAGGTTGATCTGATGGGGTCGCTTTCACCTGCTGTGTCAACATAACCGTCTGCTAAGTTGAAAACTTACACTATTGTACAAGCTGTACACTGACTACTATACAATGTATAAAAGTAATACATCTTCAGCTCTGTCTAATTAAAAAATATAATTATTTTTATAATATAAATTTGTAGTGTGTTCTCAGTTTTGCAATACACATTTGTTTATCATGACAGCAGAAAACACTGGCTAGGTCATATATTGATTAGCTCCGTGTTTGGCTAGCTAGCCGAGCTGCTAAGCTACATTCTGCCAGCCAACAGCTAATTTAATCATGGTTTTATCGTACCTCTGTTTCTATCATGTTTTCTTTCTTCTTCTTCTCTTCTGTTTTTCTTCCTTTGGGCACCGGACAATTTGGGACATTTTCACATCAAACTTTCTGATATTTCTTATATTAATAAGATAAACATCATCAGTAGTTATTGTCGGCTGGTCCAGCAGTCGAAACGCCATTGCTAACCTGATGTTGCTAAGCTGCTGCTGCTAATCTGCTGCTGCCTCCGCACCGGAAGTGATCAATGTGTCAGAAGCAGTGGCGGAGTTAGACTTTTAAAGTCGGGGGGCCAAGAGGGAGCGGAGCTATCTAGGGGGGAGAGGTATCGGCTTGGAGTATCGGCTTACTTTTCTTCTTTGCATATTAGGGTGGCTAATGCGGTATTGGAATGACGTGGCTGATGGGGAGAGGGAGCCAATCAGATCCCAGAGGGGGGATGTGCCCCCCCTTCTGGGATCTGAAGCTCTTTAACAGTTACACAACAGTTGTGTTGCTAGGTGCTACAATCTCATTTCGGCCTTATGGCTACTGAAAGCTGCACAGGAGTGTTGGCTGTGCCTCTAGGAAACGCACTAAACTCCATCCAGTGCATCAGAGACCGAGTCAGAGGTAAATATGACAAGTTATTTATTGGGGAGGGAATGAAAACAAAAACATTGCATGCTAATTTAGAGCTAGCATTAAAACCGCTTGGGGTGTCTCTTAAAATTCTGTTGTGTCTTTACTTGTCTCTTAGTTTATTCACGTCAACTCTTTTTATTTACCCCAATGTTGTTTTCATATTTCATAGCTCCAATCTTAGCAGAACATACAAAAACATATCTATGGTATGTCATATCATGATTAACTGCCTTTCATTTTAAACAAAAACAATATGTATTTTTGATTTTGCAGTTTTACGTTATGTAAATGAAGAAGTTTTATGTGCCTTCTATTTAAATTACTGTCATAAAGCCAAGATAAATTTTCGAATCGGAAAATTGCTTAAGGTCAAGTTCAACAAATTTTTCACTACCTTGAGCGTCTGTTATCTGCTTCAGTTTAAAAACTGCAACTACTGAGGCTCTTTAAACCTGGACTAGAACGTTATGTACTGATAGTGGAATATTGAAAACCCAGTTTGTAATTTGCAAAACCTTTATTTGATTTGTGAAAATTCAATAAAGTCAATGTTTCTGCGACTTATTGTACCATAGTTTTTAAACTACAGCAAATTAAGGATGTTCAAGGTGGTGAAAAATTAGGTGAAAATCCCATTTCCTAAATGACAAGCTACGATCATGAGCCAAATTCATCTTTGTATTACTGTTATAGATATTTGTTGAGACTGCATCTTTGAACAGACAAGAGGTTTAAATGTAGCGTGCCAAAAAGCTTCTAAAAATCCAGAGTACTTTGAAAAAAAACAACTAAACAGATCAAAATACTTTGATTTAAGAATCAAACTATTTTGATTCAAAAATTAGTAAAGTATTTTTAGGGAAAATATTTCTAAATCAAAGTGTTTTTAAGTCAAGGACCTTTTTTTTTACTGACAAAAAGGCCTTTTTCTGTAAAAATGTGTAGCTGTTGAGTTTGCTGGTAAATAGAAGTATAAAATTGGTGATTGTGTAAAATATCAAAAACAATTTAACTCCAACTTCCTTTAAGCTTAATATAGGTGGGCCTGTCTCTGCTACTATTTATTATGTGTTAGATGGTCACCTAATCCATGACGTAGTAAAAGGTTTTATATTATAACCCTGCTAAAGAGAGTTTTCTGTATTTTTTCTTTAGATGGAGAATCAGGTGATCAGGGTGAACCATTCGATCTCTCCATGTTCTGGGACACTTTCAGTTGAGTTTTCTTAACAAATCTACATTTTCCAGACCCCATGTAGCTGAAAGTGGCCTCCCATCTTGTTAGTGGCCATCTTTTGTCACAATAAGATGAGATATACAATCCCAGTTGTTTCAGAACAGAGCTCATTTACGGCATTTTATCATCACACATTATTTCCCTTTACAATAAAGCACTACTTGACTTTTATATAAAAATATAATTTTGTATCTATTGAATACTTTGAAAATGTTTCCACACTTTTCTTCCGTTTTCCTCAGACCAGGGAGTGAAGGCTGTGTCAATGGCAGCAACGCTGCTTAGCATGGCCTCCTCAAAACCCGCTCAGCCATCTTTACAAGTCAGTTTGCTATTTTCAGCACAAATAATCGTATCTTTACACAAAATTCTGCTCATTGAGGCATCATCTGAAAGCATCTAATTGCTCCAAGTTGTTTGTTTCAGGAATTCTGTTGATTTTCTCCATGTCTGATTGTGTCCTAAAAACAAACTTGCAGGTGTTGCAGGATGGAGAAAAGCTTTTAGTGTCTGTAATAAACAGCACTCTGACTCTGAGTGAAGTTTACTCCTGCCTACCTCAAAGCCAAGGTGACTCTTAAACTGTGTATAGTTTATTTTTTCTTAGCAAATTAAAGTAGATTTGAGTTACAAAAGAGCAGAGTTAGATAGTAGTTACATTTACTCAATTACATTTATTTGAGTAGCTTTTTAGAGAAAATTTATTTCTAGGAGTCTTTTTACTGTACTTGAGTAACTTTATTATAAAGAATTTCTACTCTTGAGTAAAATTTCTGGATTTTCTATCCACTGAATGAACAACAAAGCATGTTTTAACCAAAACTTCACCAAACACAGACACACACCTGCAGTTTTTGTTAAAGTTTCATAAGGTTTTTATTGAAAAACTGATTTGGAAAAATTAAATTTTTTTGTTCATTTTGGTCCTTAAAATGACAAAAGGTCCACATAACTTCATATTTTGGTTCTGAATATGTAATTTTTAAATATTAAATGTTTCATAATTTGATCAGTACTTGAGTATACTTTTTACTAAATACGTT